>APFE030361472.1:0-14179 GCA_000404065.3 Pinus taeda
ATGAACAAAGATTCACCTCCCATCACTTCGGCTTTGTGAGGCAAGAGCTGGAGGATGGTCTAAAATACTTTGGAATTAGACTCAAGCCAAATGGGTACCGCATTGCAGATTGGGCATGGATGATAGCAAAAATAGAAACCCGCATAAACATCTGGCAGTAGAGGTGGCTCTCTAGGGCAGGCAAACTCACTCTCATCAAATCAGTCCTTGAGTCCATTCCAGTCTACTGGATGTCCCTGGCTTGGATCCCAAAAGGCATTCACCACATAATCAAATAGATATGTTGCAGATTCCTTTAGAGGGGCCAAACATCTGGAAAAATTTTGCCTTGGTCAAGTGGGAGAGGATAGCAAAACCAAAGAAATGGGGAGGTTGGGGCCTAAAGGAGCCCCAGGAGTTCACAAAGGCTTTAAGCTCTAAGCTAGCCTAGCAAATATTTACCTCAAATAGCCTCAGGACGAAGTGATTTACAACAAATATATTTATCCACAAACAACTTCAAATTGGCTACACAACCCTATTCACTGCCAAGTTGGAGTCTCAAACATTTGGAAGGTCATCACACACTCCATCGACATCATCAAACAAGTCCTGGCTTGGAGGGTGGGGGACGACACCCAAATCAGAATTGGGGCTGATGCTTGAGAAGGCAGTCGCAATGCCCACATACTACCACATGAAATGAGGCAGGAACTCAGAGATGTTGGATACTCACACTTAGCCCACATCAAAGAGGAGAGGTGGGCCGAGAATCCATATAGATAATGGTGGGCCTTTGAAAATTTGGGCATCAGAGACAGATGGAGCAGGGAGTGGTTAAGGTTTGTGGGGGCTCTGGAAGAGGCAAACATCAAAATTACAACAAAAGAAGATTTTCTAATTTGGGAAAAGGCTCCCAATGGCAACTACACCCCCAAGACTGGGTTCAAGGCCATCATGGAAGCTCGAGAAAATGGCCCTTTACAATGGTGGTGGAATTTCATTTGGAAGCTGAAAGCCCCTCACAAAGTGTGACTCCTCCTTTGGTCTATATTATCAAACAAAATCCCAAAAGACCAAAACCTGACAAATTGGAATTTACATGGGCATGAACGATGCAACCTCTGCAAAATGGTGATTAAGGACACCGACCACCTTTTTCTCCACTACTCTGTCTCGGCGGACATCTGGAAAATAACCACCACAACACTCACTATTCCTCTTCGCTAGACTAGCCAAAATGTAAAGGAGGCCTGGCAAAATTGGTGGTCTAATACAGCTAGCAGAAGTTAAAAAATCTACCACCCATTATCTCTTGGGGCATCTGGATTGTCTGGAACCATAGAATCTTCTAGGACAAATACATATTGGGAGCGGCAATCTGCAACCACATCCCAGCCACATACAACTCTATCCCCAAAGATCAAGCACATCGCCCCCCTCAGACAATAATCCCAAAACTAATAGATAGAGGTCAAACTAGGGCATACTTCGATGGCTCGGGCCAACCGGAGGGCTGTGGAGGAGGAGTTGTCCTACACCTAAACGAGTATGTGATTTTCAAAATAAAAGTGGGACTAGGGAGAGGCACAAACAACTTTGTAGAACTAAACAGTCTCACATACCTACTCCTCTTTGCCAAGGAAAAACACTGCCACAACATACAAATTTTTGGAGACTCTTAGCTCATCATAAATTGGATAAATGGGACTTATAACTGTCATTTGCACACACTCAGAGATTTGGTGGAAGAAGCCATTGATTTGAAATCATAGTTTGAGTCTTTTGTTTGCTCTCATATCTACAAGGAAAGGAATGAAGTCGCTGATCTTCTTTCCAAAGAGGCCACGCAGATAACCACAGGACAATGGAGAATCCAAGAGTACAGGGATGGAGACTTTTTCCAGATCTACCACAAGCCTTTCATCGACGAGGCGGTTCATCTACAGGACTGATCAACATGATCATCCTAGTTTTTGTTACTATTTTTATTTTGCTCTACAGTCTTTTAACATTGCAAATACAATCATGGTTATTTTGATCCTTCAAGTTTAATGAAGGAATATGTAAATATATTGCTCTAAACATCAAAACTGAACATTTGAAATAACTCACCACCTGATAGTAGTGAAAGCATTGCTCAAATGCTGGCACACAACTGTAATTTTCTTAAAATCTCAATGAAAATTACGCATTTTTCTTTCGAAAAAAAATACTAAGGTTCATAATATTAATATTAGGGTTTAATATTAATTCTAGGGTCTAATGTTATTCCCTTCGGTTTATAATCCCTAGGGATTTTAATATTAACCTAATGGGTTTAGTAATCCCTTGGGTTTATAATATTGCTCCTAGGGTTTCTAATATTAATCATAGGGTTTATATTCGTAGGGTTTAATATTAAACCTATGGTTTATAATATTAATGTTAGGGTTCAATATTAATCCCTTTAGTTTATAATCCATTGGGTTTATAATATTAATCCCTTGGACTTATTAATTCTAAGGTTTAATGTTATTCCCTTGGGTTTTTAATATTAATCCCTTTGGTTTATTAATCATATAGGTTTATAATGTTGATCCTAAGGTTTATAATATTAATCTTAAGGTTTAATGTTTATTTTAGGGTTTCTAATATTTACCTTAGGGTTTATATCCCTTGGGTTTCTAATAATAATTCATTGTGTTTGATAGTATTCTCATGGGTTTATAATCCCCTGGGTTTATTAGTCTCTTGCTTTTATGATATCAATCCCTTGGGTTTATTAATATAAGGGTTGATATTCTTAGTGTATAATATCATTCATAAGGTTTATAGTATTAATCCCAGTGTTTAATTTAAATCCATTGGGTTTATAATACAAATTCTTTGGGTTTATTAATCCCTTGGTTTAGAATATTAATATCATGGATTTAATATTAATATCGATCTCTTAGATTTATTGTTAGTTTAATATTAATACCTTGGTTTTATAGTGTAATGATTGAGTTCATTAATCCCTTGGGTTTATAGTATCAATCCATTTGGTTTATTCAATATAACAACAATTATTAGTATTTATATTTATTGATAATTAAAATTTAATCATTTATAAGTATAATAATTATTAATATTACTAAATAAATTATTATTAATTGATTAATTATTAATAATTTTTCAATATTAAAATTATTATTTTCTAATATTTTTATTATATTAATTTTAATTACTATTACAAATATTTATATTTTTGTAATATTTGTGTGATTAATACAAACGTCACATTATTGCATTTATAAAATTATTTCTTTCGATTTATAATCTTATGGTCTATAAGTAGGGTTTGTAATACTAATCTTAAGGTTTTTCATCCCTTCAGTTTATAATATTAATCCTAGGGTTTATAATCCCTTGGGTTTACAATATAAATTCTAGGGTTTAATAGTTTTCCCTTAGTTTTATTTTCTCTTGGGTCTATAATACTAATCCCTTCGGTTTATTTCCGCTCGAGTTTATAATATTAATCCTTTGAGTTTATAATATTGAGATTTATAATAGTTGTTTTATAATATCACATTTAATATAAGGGTTTGAAATGTTCAGTTTATAATATTAGGTTTTATAATTTTAGGGTTATTAATATATAATATAATAATAATCTCTTATGTTTTTTAATCCTAAGAGTTTATAATATTTATCCCTTAGATTTAATATTTATATCTCATGGGCTCTTATAATATTAACCCATTGGGTCTATTATTCGTAAGGGTTTATAAAATTAATCACTTCGGTTTATATCATTAATATATTGGGTTTATTATTAGAGTTGATAATACTAATCTTAGTGTTTGGTTTATATCATTAATATCTTGGGTTTATTATTAGAGTTTATGATGTTAATCTAAGGGTTTATAATATTAATCTGATGGCTTATAATATTGGATTTGATGGTGTTAGGAGTTATAATATTTAGTTTAATATTAAAGTTTGATATCATGATGTATCACATTGTTCTTATTAATAATGTAACATTTTCATTCTAGGATTTAGTTTTTTTCATTTAGTTTATTTTCCCTTTGATTTATAATATTAATATTTTGGGTTTCTTTTTATTAATCTTAAAGTTTAATATTTTTCCCTTAGTTTTATTTTCAGTTGGGTTTATAATGTTAATTCCTAAGATTTATTTTCCCTTAGGTTTATTAATCCCCTTGGTTTATTATTCTTAATCTTAGCATTTAATATTTTTCTCTTGTGTTTATTTTCCCTTGGGTTTATAATACTAAACCCTTGGGTTTATTTCCCTTGTTTATAATATTAGTCCCTTGGATTTGTGACATCGCAGTTTTTTATTTTGGGTTTATAAGGTTGCATTTAGTATCACTATATGAAATGTTGAGTTTTTAATATTAGGGTATATAATATTGAGCTTTTTAATAATAAGGCTTATAATATTAATTGTGCCATTTATAATTTTTTTTTTTGATCAAGTAAGAGTAGAGCCTTCCATTAATTGAGAAAAACATACATAATGTACACATCTTTACCATAGTAAAGAGCAGCAACACCAACTCTGTGAAAACTCAGCAAGAGTTGGGTTGACCTTCAGTCTCACAGAGAAAAATAAAAAATAGACCTTTAGTCTCACTTTCTAAAGTTAAAAGCTAACAAAGATAGACCTTTGGTCTCACTTTCTAAAGTTAAAAGCTAACAAAGATAGACCTTTAGTCTCACTTTCTAAAGTTAAAAGCTATTGCTTAGAAAATCCTTACACTCCACCTTCAGGTAATCCTACTGTTATCACTCAAGTTATTCCCTTTGACCCCTAAGGGAATACAGCCGAGGTAACCACAAACCAAGCTTTGGACTGCAGGTCCTAGTCTACCAGCAGTCGGAGAGGGCTCTCTCTTTGGGATTTAGCTTGATTTAAGTGATGATTTTAGGCTACATATGATGCACATGGGTTTTGATTTGGTTTAGTGGGATGGTTGATCTAATCAAACAGAGTTGGCATGCAAAGTGTAAGAAGTTCAAACCATTGGGCATGGAGTCCATGAATGTGAACTGAAGGGTGTGTTTTCTTTGGTAGAAGAGGGGAATATGGAGCAGGATAGCTACACATAGCACAATAATTTATGTTGGAACAAGGATGAAATGGAGGTCAGGGAATGAGAGGCAATTAAGGATCTCGCATCCAACCAAACAGGGAAAATGGATGAAGGCTGAATAGGGCAATGAAGAATTCCTATACAACATTCATATGTGATGGAACCAGCTTAAAAATGCGCAATTAAGAATGCATATTCATCACTAATTCAGAGGAAAACATGGAAAAGTTACACGAATTGAGCACAGAGGGCATGAAAACCAGTTATGTACTATTCTTTCTTCCTGCAACTTAGATTATGATATATATATATATATGGTACAGCTATGCATAAACTGATAAACAGAGGGAGGAAAGACTTATTGAACCGTGAGCAAGCACGAGAATTCCATACCAAGTTCTTCAGCCATTAAAAGCACAACCAGCTAGTTTAGATGCAAGCATTCCAGCAATCTTTGATTACAGAAGTTCTTAATCTTTACAGTGCAACTCTCAAATGAGAGATCAACCAAACAACCCACCAACCCCTATTACATTGTTCAGGGCTATATTTATAGGCAAAATATCTACAAAAGATATGCTAGAAGATCTCAGGAATTAAATGCAGTTAACCTAACTTCTCTTGCAAGTAATGAAAAATATCTATCTAATGTTGCGTTGGGGGTAACTGCTTCAAAAAATGAGGCTATCTGTCTTTTGCTGATATGCACTGGCCATTCATCCTAATTGCGCATTGGTCTCTGTTCCACTGCTCTTGAGTGGCTTTATTGTGCATTAACTGTGTTCTGAGAGCCTTAAGTGGCTTCATCGCTTTCTTATGGTCGATCTGATACTGTTTGTCGCTTCACTGATACTCTTTAATTGAATCTGGGCTTCTTATTTTCTTTGATATGCTTAAAACTGTCAAATCGCCCCTTTTCTGCCCTTTCGAGGCAAAAATAACTGCTGAAAAATGAGGTTTTCCATTTTGGCCTATTTCCCTTAGTGATGCGCGCTAAGTGCTAATCGCGCATCAAAAACTGCCTCAGATTTTGATTCCGGGCCTCCTAAGCATCAAATTCGCCTTTGCGTGCTTTTCTTTCAGCGGATGACATCAACGGTATGGCAGGTGACGTCAGTAGTGGGACCCAGTATGGCGGATGACGTGGCAGGGTGACATGCTGCTTACGTCACGCAGGGGGGAAGCAGTGAGGTGGTGTGGTGCTTACGTCACGCAGGGGGAAGCGGTATGTGGTTTCGGGCGCACTGCTTTTGGGCACAGGTGGTTTGAGAGCAGGGGACTCCGCCACAGCCGGGAGGGAAACACGTGGCGGGAGTACGACGGGAAAATCGCCCATCTCCCGAATGCTAACCCTCAGCACACCGAGGCAGGAAAAGACCCGTCGACTGTAGATCTTAGGGCGTGGGCAATCGGACGGCCGGCGGGACAGGTAAGGCGGCGGAAGGTTAGGGATGGGGCCCGCACACCATTTTATTGATTATTTAATTCGGTGGGGGGGGGGGGACTTTAGAAAAGTGGGTTTTTAAGTGGGGAAAAGGGAAAACATGAGATCGGAGGGAGGTTTTTATGCCATGGAAGGAGTCCAAAGGCATTGAATAGATGGATTTTTTTTTTAAAACAAAGGGAGGGTTCTTACTAAATTTCAGGCAAACTTAGTAATTCCCAAGGGATACTATATGGTTATTTTTCAACCACGGGGAGAGGATAAGTATATAGGGGAGTTGTTTAACATAATTTTAGTAGGGGAAGGGGAGATAGATAGGGAGCTAAATAATAAAGTTAGGAGTTAGTATGACTTGGTGGAGTGAAGATGTAAGGGAAATGATGAATTGTGTAAAGATAAATTTTACACAAGAAATGTGGCTTCTTTTCATTGAGGAAAGTCAAAACTTAACTTGACATTCCACACAAATGAGCTGAAAGCAGGACTTGTTGGTCAGATCCCAAGGTCCTCAAGGGGGTGTTAGTAAATGATTACTGGGGGAATGAAGGGGAAGTTAGTCATGCTTCCACTGTTGTACCATCAAGTCACTGCCATGGTGCCAATGCCATAAATGAGATGAGTCCTCCTTGACAAGACCACAAGTGATTACCAATCTGCTTCTGCAACCTCAAACTACCTACCCAGCCTAATACACCTAACATTTTTTCTTCTTTTGTTTTGGGTGCACTTGAACTTGCAAACCCAACTTTTCAACTTTTTTATTTTCTACTATCCTCCTATCTATATCTATACTTATTTAATCCAGGGGCTCAGGTTAGGCTGTTGAGCACCCTTATTCTCTACCTATCTAAGAATCTGCCAAGATTAAGCTATTTGGACAGACCATGATTCTCTATATTCTACAACAGGAAATTGAAACCTAGGGAGACCAAGATTAAGCTGTTTGGACCTCCCTTTAACTGAAAATTCTTCAAAAATGGAACTTTTGCAGCATGAAAATGATGAACATTTTTGGCACTTCCACTGTCAAACATGAAAAATGAATACTTGCTATGAGCAGGAGGCTAACAATGGCTCCACTTGGGGATGGCCTTTCCTTGTGAAAGGCCAAGAATAGCAGGTCATAATGCCTTAATCTTTCGTTGTTTGCTGTACTATGAAAACTTCCCTTTGCTGGCTGCTTTATTTATGAACATGACAGCAGACTTGAAGAGCTTAAGGCCTTCACTTTGGGCTTCAACTGCAGCAAGCTTGCTATCCAAACATAAAACTGAAATCCTACCTACCTACTCTAACCAGCACTTACTTTGTTGTTAGGTGAAATGAAATAACCAATGCAGCCACTTAAGTATTATAAGCATGAACAAGCGTTGTTGCTTGTGCTTGCTGGCGAGAAAAACTAAGATCTTGCAATCTGATATGGCTTTGTTAATCTTTGAGAAGATAAAAAAACTACTAACCTTCTTTGCTGAAACAAGAAACTGTACAAAAGGGTCCCGCAACATATATACATTATTGTTGGGCTGAATTGAAGAACTGTACAAAAGCTTGGGATCACTATCATGTCTTGGAATAGGGAGATCATCAACATTTTGATATTGAGGCACACAGCCTGCTAATGGAGAAGAGCACTTCTTTACTTCATTATACACCCTATCAGTACATGAATCATATACACCATGAAATGATATTTGCAATTCATTACAAATAGGCTCATATGGCCCTTGACTGATCTGTGCAGGTTGCTCCTCTTCTTCTTTGAAAAACTCAGATGGCTGAAAACAAAGAAGTAGGGGATCCACTTGTATCACTTGGTCACGAACAACCGCTTTAGAATATTCCTCAATTTGATATTCAATGGCCCTTTGGGGCTGCAAAGCTGGAGGCAATATATTTTGAACATTGATTTGGGCTTCCTCCAGGTGATCAATATCAATACTTGCTGATACTGGCTTATTAACTACATGATAGTTCTCCTTAATAAATTGAAAAGAATCAACACATAAAGGTAAACTTCCTTCGTTGAAATCAAAATTTTCTGCGCTTTCCTCCTTTACTTCACAGCTGAGATGGGCCTATTAAACCTCTTTTTCGAAGATTTACCCAGGTCAGAATTTTTTATGTTGCACCAACCACATGAATAGCTTGATTTTCATCTAGTGCAGGTTTTGCCACAGGTCCTTCCATACCTTATCAGGATTTGGGAAGTCAAGCCCTAGGGCAATTCTCTTGGCTTCTTTGAGGTTGAAGTTGCCTTCTGTGTTTCTACCCCATCTCAACTAGTCAACCAAAGTTGATGTCAAAATATTTCTTTGTTCCAAGACCTCTGTAAGAGATTATGCCTAGGCCTTAAGAAGGGTCTCATCACTATATACCAGTTTCTTCCATATTCTCCATTTACCCTTGTTCTCTATCTGATCCCAAAAGTCACTTACCTTGATTAAACCTTTACTGTTAGTGTCATTTTTTAGATTGGCTAGTTCTTCTTTGAACAGGTTAGGTTCCTGCTGCCAACTGTCCTCCCAAAACTGTGCTAGATTTCCATCTCTGATCTCCCAAAAAATATGATGCTGAAAAATGGCTCTATTCTCCCAAGCATTATTCCAAGTGTGGGAGCCCTTGATGTGCCCAAACATTTGAATGTGATCCCTTTCCTGCCAATTATTTGCATATTTCTATTTCCATATCTTTGCCCAAGGGGTTACTGATTCATTTAGACATCCCCACCAAAGTTTTCCCCCAAAACTTTGCTTAGGGTTTCAAGGTCAAGAATACCCAAACCACCCTAGGTCTTGGGTTTACAGAGCTTTTCCCAAGCTACTAAAGCACATTTCATTTTCTCTTCCCCTTTGCCCCTTTGAATATTCTTGATGTGTTGCATAAATCCTTTAGGAGCAGGAAGAGATGAAAACATGAAGATGGGAATAGTTTGCAGGACAACCTTTATAAGCACAAGCCGTCCTGCTAAATTCAAAGACCCACATGTCCATTTCCGTATCTTGTCTTGAAGTTTATTAATTACTGACTCCCACACTTCTTTACTCAAAGGTTTGTTTGTAAGAGGTATTCCCAAGTACTTGGAAGGTAGCTGCTCCCTTTGAAAGCCAAGAATTATGGTGAGGTTTCTTTGAATAGAAATGTCAGTATTAAAAAGGAAAATATTTGATTTGTTAAGGCTTACCTCTATACCAGCGGCCATAGCAAAGTCGTTCAGGATTTGTTTAAAATCTTTAGCTTCCTTGACAGTGGGTGTACCCTACAACATAGTGTCATCCACAAATTGTTGGTGAGTCAGAGCATCCCCATTCAAGGTAATTTTAAGACCCTTGATTCTTCCTTCTGCTTTGGCTATTTTGATTACTTTGCCTAGTCCTTCCATCATGAGTATAAAGAGGAAGGGAGAGAGTGGGTCTCCTTGTCTAAGGCCTATCAAAAGCCTAAAGGTTCTAGAGGGAGAGATATTAAGCAAGATTGAAAAATTGGCTGTGGTAACAAGGGCCATTACCCATTTTATCTAGTTATGGTCAAAGCTATAGGCTTCTAGTATTGCCCTGATGTATGACCAGCTTATCTTATCATAGGCTTTCACTAGGTCCAGCTGTATGATCATACTTGCTTAGTTATTTCTCTTCAGTGAGTAACCACCTCGTGAGCTTGAATGATGTTATCTAGAATTTGCCTTCCTTCCACATAGCCAGTTTACTCCTCAGACATAAGAGTTGGAAGAAGGGGCTTGAGTTTATTAGCAATTATTTTGGAAATGATCTTGCACACCACATTGCATAAAGCTATGGGTCTGAATCTATCGGGTGTCATAGCTTTTTCCTGCTTTGGAATCAAAGCTATCAAAGAGGCATTAAGCGCCCTTGACACTGTTTTGGATCTCCTCGAGTCCTCCACAACATCAAGAATATCTTGTTTGACTATTTCCCATAAAGCTTTGAAAAAGTCCACATTGAACCCATTAGGGTTGGGAGCTTTCCCATTTTGCATCTCATTGATGACTACCCTGACTTCCTCTTTAGTCACATTTCTATTAAGATTGTAATTGTCTTCCTTGGTTACAAGCTTTGGAATGTGCTTTGTGAAGTTGTTGATAAATTGAGATCTATCTAAGAGAGGCTACTCTGCTATGCTATGGAAATGTTGAACTAGAGCAGATTCCATTTCTTTGTGTGTGCTGAGATCTTTTCCTTGAGTATTTTTTAGTTTGGAAATCCTATTATGAGACCTATGATTTGAGGTTGATTTGTGAAAAAACTTTTTATTTCTTTCCCCTTCTTTGATCCATTGAACTCTCGACTTCTGTCTCCAGAAGATCTCCTCTTGCTAGCATATGTCTTCCCATTCCTTCTAAAGGGAGTCATCTTGCATTTTCCTTTCCTCGGTAAAGCCATCTGTGATAATGATTTGATTGATTCCTTGGAATTTTTGTTCAACTTCTCTTTTGGCTTTGAAGATATTGCCAAACTCATTTTTTTTCCAATCTTTAAGATTGATTTTGATGTGTTTCAGTCTTTGTTGTAGTATGAACATATTAGTGCCTTGAACGTGAATATCTTCCATCCACCATTTTTCAATATCGTTGATAAAGTCAGGGTGAGTGAGCCAGACATTTTCAAACCTGAAAGGTCTGTTTCTCGGAGTACCTGTAAAAGATGCTTCAAGTTGGATAGCCAGTGATCCAAGCCTCCATAAGGAAGGATTGAAGCTGACAAGTTAGGCCCGGTGAGAAGGAGGTTCTCTGAGATTAAGAATCTATCTAGTTTGGAGGCAACTTGAGAAGCCCCTCCCCTCTTATTGTTCTAGGCGAAAATCCCATTATTTGTTTCTGTTTCCACTAGCCTCATGTTGTTTAGGAACGTTTGGAAGGGAAAAGAGTCTCTGCCTAGAGTTCTAGTTCCGCCTTTTTTTCTATGAGAGGTCTAATCATATTAAAGTTCCCTCCCAGAATCCATGGCATAACAGGATGTCTCTCTCTTATCTCCTCCAGTGAGGTGAGAAGCATAAGTTTGTCTTCAAGTTTTTGAGGACCATAGACATTTGTGATCATATATAGTTCCTTATCACCCAAAGGTTGGATCACTAACGTAAGGTAGTTCCTGGATGCTTCAGCTTCCACGATTCCAAGTTTCT
The DNA here is from genome assembly GCA_000404065.3 of Pinus taeda. Taxonomy (NCBI): domain Eukaryota; kingdom Viridiplantae; phylum Streptophyta; class Pinopsida; order Pinales; family Pinaceae; genus Pinus; species Pinus taeda. The sequence continues at coordinate 11,647 of APFE030361472.1, forward strand.
GGGGATTCCAAAGTGTGAGAATCCCTCCCGCTGTGTTGTCTGCTTTAATTTCAAGATACTCGTACTTGATGAGCATTTGCTGTGTATCTCTCTAATTTTATCTATCGAACATTTTGTTTCTTAGATAAACACCATATCTAGTTTTTCTTCTTTTATTCTATTGCTAAGATTTATTTGTTTCCTTTTACTCCCCAGACCCCTAATGTTCCAAGTTGTGTGCTTCATTAAGAAAGACTTGTAAATGAGTAACTAGTAAGATCTCTCATCTTACCTGAGTCAATCATGAGTTTCCCACACTCTGTCAGTAGCTCATTATGTCTTTTCCTTCCTCTTTTCTTGCCTGGGTTCTTGGAAGAGTGTCCCGATGTTTCCTCCATCATTTTTACCCCTCTATTTTTCCTAGCTATCATGGTTTCTTTTGACTCTAGAACCCTTTGCTTGAGATCTCTAGAGGTATATCTATTGTACTCTGTCAAACTCCTCTTGTGGTAGAGAATCAACTCCTTTGGTAGTTCCCTGTTCTAGGAACTTTTCTAGATCTAGATTCTCCCTGTCAAGAATCTCCTGCAGTTCCTGTTCCTTTGTTCCAACCTCACTTGGGGTCATCTCATGGTCTCTGTCAAGCTCCCTTGTGCTTGGAAGATCCTCCTTTAGTTTGTTGTTCTCAGGTATATCCTCCATACTAGTATCTCTTTCCTTCTCTGCAGGATTATCTTCCAGTTCCTGGTTTGTCCCGTTGTTCTCGCCTTCTTCTTCTAAAATCTTGAAATTGTTATGACTCAGTTGCTTATCTTCGTGAGTTTTATTTTGATACTTTTTTCCTCCTTTCCCTTTACCTCCCACCTTGGTAAAGCCTTCGAGATCTTTGCCTGTGTTGGTTTTCATATTGTCCTCTAGTTTGCTTAATGGGTAGTCTCTGCAGAGGTGCCCGTGTTCATGGCAATTACGACATCTGAATGGTATATGTTCATAGTCCACCATTTGGACCCATTCTAGAAGTATACGATGAAGAATGTTTCCCATTCTAGGACAAAATTAATCACCCATGGTCACATGTAGAGGCTTGCAGTAGTGTAAAAATAGTGTCCTCCTTCGAACACTTTGTCTTTGTCCTCTAAGCTTGTGAACACCACCATGAAGAAACCCTTGGACTGAAGGTGAAGGGTTATTTCCCCCTTCGGTTTCCAATGGTTTCTTATCCATGCGTGCAAAGCTTTCTCTATTGGCCATATTCCCGTAAATTTGCATATAACTGTGTATGCTGCCATGTGCTCCCTGTGCACCTGTAGAGTTGGATCACTTAAAACAATCCGAGGTGTAATGGTTGACTTGGGTTTGCAGAGTCCTGACACACTGTTGTGCGCAGCTTTCTGACTACCTCCTCATGTCCTCTTCTTCCTTCTGACTTCCTCATGATTCTCTTCCTGTTCCTAGGCATTGATGTTTTCCAGTTTTTCTGTGCTATTACCCTCAATTGCTGCCTCCAATGGTTTCTTGAAGCCATTCAAATCAATTTCCTTGCTTCTATTCGCAGCTACATGACTATAGGAGGGAGTGGAACTCCCTCCTCCTCGTCCCGCCATGGTTACCAATGGTAATACTCTGTCGCAAACCATGGTTCTGCTTGCTCCGTCGCTCCCGCTCCTTGCTCTCGTCTTTCGAGCCATTTATAATATTAATCATGTGGTTTAAAATATTTATTGTAAAGTTTATAATATTAATTTTAGGGATTTTAATGTTGGATTTATAATATTAGGGCTTATAATAATTGATTTAATATTAGAGTTTAATATTGTTACGTTGAAATGGTTCATAAATATATCATTATGTATAAAAGATATTTATAATTATATTAATATGTTAATAAATGTATATTATCATTAAGATATGGTGATAGATAAATTAAATATTTATTAATAATATGCCTATACTACTCTTATAGTATATTAATTTTTTTATTGTTAAATATATCAATTTATTTGGTTGTTATGATTTACATAGTTATTAATAAGTACAAATAATAATTTTTAAGAGCCATATTAACACTATATATCTAATAATTATTATTGTGATTTAAAAAATTTTATGGGCCTATATTAACCACATTTATTAATGTGATTGTATATATCAACCACATTGGTTAATATGGTTATGCTAGTAGATATTAACTTCACCTATTGATATGGATGTTTTTTATGATTGTGAATTGAACTTGTCTACAGATTTTGAACCAACTTCCTTTAAAGAAGCTGCTTCTCATGATGCATGTAAAGAAACAATGCAAAAGGAGTATGATGCCCTCATAAAGAACGACACTTGGAAGCTGGTTGATCCTCCATTTGGAACCAAACCAATTGGCTGCAAGTGGGTCTACAAGAACAAGTACAAAGCTGATGGCTCACTTGACAAGCACAAAGGTAGGCTTGTGGCAAAAGGTTTTGCACAGAAGGAAGGGGTCGATTATGAGGAAACTTTTGCTCCCACAGCAAAATGGGCCACCATCCGGACACTCTTTGCACTAGCAGCTCAAAAC
>APFE030361472.1:14296-34181 GCA_000404065.3 Pinus taeda
TTATAAAATAAATTTATTTTAAATTAGTAGTTATTTGTAAATATAACTATAAACTAATTATAAAATAATTTATTTATTTTATAATTAGTTTATAGTTATATTTATAAATAACTATTAATGAGGATGGAGGTGATCAACCCCCTAATAGATCCTAATACTTCTCGATTAGTTGAGATCTGCCTCACTTCCACCTTCTTCAATTTTGAAGGGGAGTTCTTTGAGCAAACTTATGGTGTTGCCATGGGCTCCCCCCTATCCCCGATCGTAGCGAATCTTTTCATGGAAGATTTTGAATCCAAGGCTCTAAACTCGGCCCGCCTCCTGCTGAAGCTTTGGAAAAGATATGTAGATGACACTAATGTCATCTGGTCTCATGGCCAAGAGGAGTTAGATCTCTTCTTCGATCATCTCAACAATCAATCCTCAGCTATTAAGTTCACCAAGGAGCAAGAAGTCGATGGTTGCTTTCCGTTCCTTGATATTCTTATTTCTAAGAATAATGATGGCTCCCTCTCCCACCAAGTGTTTCGAAAGAAAACACATACGGAGCAGTATCTTCATGCCAATTCCCACCATTTCCCAGCTTGGAAGTTGGGTGTTCTCAACACCCTTGCTACTCGTGCCATTAGGATCTCTGATGAAAAGAGCTTCGAGAAAGAGAAATCCCACCTCCTTAATGTCTTTGTTGAGAATGGTTATAGTAAGTACCTAGGTTAGAAAGTGTTCCTCAAAGCTACCAAAAATTCCTTAACTAGAAGAGAACTAAAAGAGCGGGTCCCAGGTGTCCATCTTCTGTTTGTGCAGGGGACTACTGATAAGATTGCAAGGATTCTTAGGAAGTATAATGTCCCCTCGACACCATTCGTAAGTCACTCAGATCTATGAAGGATCCTATCGACCCTATGGATATGAAAGGGGTTTATATTATTCCTTGTTCTTGTGGGACCCCCTATATTGGTGAGACTGGTCACTCCATTAATCAAAGGATTAGTGAGCACGCAGCTGACCTCAAGCACAGGAGAACCAAGTCTTCCACTTTAGCTTAGCATGCGGAAAGTACCAAACATCATGTTTGTATCGAGGAGGCGAGTGTTATTGCTAAAGTTTCGCAGTTCCGTCATCGAAAATTTAGGGAAGCCCTTAAGATTGAAAAAAGAACGAACAATCTCAATAGAGAGGACGGATGGAAGATCAGTAGTTGTTGGATCTCAGCCCTCTCTTCCTAGTCGTTTTCTTCCCTCCCTCCTTTTTTTCGCTTGTTCTTGGTCTTGTTTCCCGTATCCCTCTCTCTTTGGCCTTTAATCTTTGATGAGTTGTTTTGAGGTATTGTATTAATTATGGTTAATCTATAGTTGTTGGGTCCCGACCCTCGCCTCTTAGTAGCTCTTCAAAGTTGTTTTGTTTTTATTTAGGTTATAAGTACACGACTTCACTACTAAAATTAATTTAATATTATTATGATAACACTACTATATTGATAATAACAATACAATTATTCCTTTCAAAATTCTAATAATAATTCTATTTATTGAAATCAATTGTTAAAATAAAATAAATAATTATTTTTAGTTATATTATAATAACTATAATTTAAAATAAAATTTATAGAATATATGTTTGAATATAGGTTATAAAATGTCCCTTTACCTCTTTTAATATAATTTAACTATCTATATTACATCTCTATTATAATTACCTTTTTATATATTTAATAATTTTTAACTAATATTAATTTTTTATTTTAATTACACTATTTATTTATATATTTTATTTAACTATTAATTAATTTATTTTAAAGACTATTTTATTTTAAGTTATTAGCTATAAATTATTTTATTTAAATAACTACTATATATTTTTTATAATTAATTTATTTTAATATATATTTTCAATTGTAAGTTAATAAATATGTCCCTTTAACTTTTTAATAATATATACTCATGTATTTAAGATCATTATATTAGTGGACACTATTATTATTATTTAATATTTTAATTAATTTATTTATTTTAAAATTATTTAACTTAATATTCATTGGAAATACTCTTGCCCTTAATCTTGTTCAACTAACCTTTTCTGGTTAAACTTAGTCGTTAGTCTTTATAGCCATTGCTTGTCAAGAAATATAATCGTTGGATGTCTTACTCAGACTATTTAATAGGCAAAGCTAGATCTGTTTCTTCAACTTGTCCTGACGATGAACCACACTTGTTGGTTCGAAACACATCGACAAATGAAATTTCATGTGATTTACCATACTTGTTGGTTCGAAACACATCGACAAATAAAATTTCATGTGATTTACGCCGAAAATTTTCTTATAAAAATGTATATTAATCATTAAGATAATGGTAAGGTATAAATAAGTATTATTAGTAATAACCTTATGCTATTATTATATTATATTAATTTTTTATTGTTAAATATATCAATTTAAATGGTTGTTATTATTTACATAGTTATTAATAAGTACAAATAATCAATCTCTAAGAGTTACATTAACACTATATATCTAATAATTATTAATGTGATTTATTTTTTTCCCAGTAGGGAAGAAGCATAATTTTATATTGATATCAGAATAATGAGATGTACATATGCCATCCAATGTTCATAACATATGCCTCACTGGCAATATTGGAATATACAAATCACCCTTGCGATGATAATTTCTGCAGTGCAATGGGAAATGTCCATATACAGCATGATAGAAAAAACAAATGTTCAAGAAACATATCTGAATTGGCAGAGATAAGAGGGTGGTTGTAGATACAAGCACCCCACATCAAAAAATAGCAAGATAGTGCAAAGATGCAGCACAATCTGATATATATGTGGGAAAAAGCCCGATATGAAAACAGATAGTACCGATGCCACATCCGGCAGTGTAGAAAATAAAAAGCACCAACGTGAAGATTCTATAATAATCAAAATGGCAACACCATCTAATGAGGAAGAGACACGAAGTTCAGCATGGAATGGTCGAGCCCATCCTGGTAGAGGACACTATTTATGCCCAGTGGCTAGACATCCATGTACAATATAGAGCAAAAGTTTTCCATTAATGTCGCAAAAAGCTATATTTCTATCTGGGTATATCAACCACACTTATTAATATAATTATATATATTTATCAACCACATTTACTAATATAATTATATATGTGTTTTATATATACCTATCCCATATATCAACCACATTAATAAATATAATTATGCTAATAATAACATTTATAAAAATTACCAACCAAAAATTTCCACAACCTTCCCAAAACACTAAACAAGAATCTTCAAAATATATTATAGAACGCCACGAGACCCGAAGTTTTTTGGGTTGGGGTAATGTTGCCAACGCCAAGATGTTTTTATTATAATTAAAGGTCTGGATACGAAGAAGAACAATGGAGTATTAGTTAAGAGTACGCTTTTGAGATATGCTAACGTAATGAAGATCTTAAAGATTCCCATTTTGCACATTAGTTGGAAATTGTTTCGGTAGTTTGTTATAAGAGATTATACTAAATATTAATAATGATTTAATTTTAAAATTGATGTTATATGAGAAATCAATTTTGGTGTATATGATTTTTTATTTGTAACATAAGCAACTGGCATGTATAAAATTTATTTCTTTAAATTTATTTGAGGAAATAAATGTTAAATCTTTAAGGTCGAGAATCCGATCCTTTATATAGATAAAGATTTATGTATTAAATAAATATAATGAACATATAAAAGGCAATAATATTATTTAAAAACTATTAATACACAATTATTTAGTTGAACACATTTAAAATATAATCCAAGGAATAAAAAAAAAAAAAAAAAAAATCTCAACACACTAAACGTTAATAATCTCTTACAAATAAAAGATAACCTTTTTCTTAATAATAGTGACAACCACCAGATGTCATTGTTATAATTAAAGGTGAGATGTCAATGTTATAATTAAAGGTTCGAATATTAAGAAGAATCATGGAAAATGGAATATTTAAGATATGCAATCTTAACGCAATCTTGGAGATTCCCATTTTGCAAGTTTTTCGAAAATTATTTTGATCAGTTGTTATAAGTGATATAATCAAATATTGAGATATAGTAAATTATTGATAGTAATTTAAATTTAAGGTAGATATTAAGTTTGATACTTATAGATCTGGAGATTCTTAGTAAGTTTTTTAAAATTGTATTTTGAATTAGTTTTATAAGAGGATATAATCAAATATTGAAGATATATTATAAATATTGAGTAATATTTTAATTTCAAGGTATGAAATTTTTTGTATTTGTAAATATGGAAAATTGCAGATTTATAAATTTCATTATTCTTATTATGTTTAGATTTTATGTTTTCCATTTAAATTTTTATTTTTAAAATTAGGTTTTATAGATTCATTTTCTAACTCAATGTTTAAAGGATTAAAATTCTTTTAAAATGCTAAAATAATTTTAGTGTAAATTTAAGGAAATAGTTAATAATCAAAAGAATTTTGATTTCTCTTACCTCCCTGATAAATTTGGAATTAAAATAAATCTATACTAATTTTTGAAAAAACATCACTAATAAAATTTCTAACTATAATTTTTTTTACTTATTTTATATAATCTAATATGCATATTTACAATTAAAAGTATAATCATTTATAATTTAAAATTCTCCACCTTTAAATGTTTATATGTCTTTTAATTTTAAGTAAAAACAATATACTTAACGATGAATCTCTTTTTTAAATATTAATTTGTTCAACCTCCAGTTAAAATACAAGAAATCAATATTTCACTTCCAGACCTGCAATAAAGATATATATATATTTAAATATAAAGCCAAATTCTTAATTAATTGGATAGATAATTGAAAGTGTATGAATAGACCATCCACCAAGACTAATTTGATTACCAAGTAATTTCAAATTATATATGATTATGATTTGAATGAAAGATTTGCAGAAATCTGTTAGGAGATATCCACCGTCTTTGATTTCTGGTGATTTCACTTTCGAGGCATGGCTTTTATGATCACCGTTGCGCGAGAAGGACGTGCCCACAATTACGATAAAATCCTAACTAAACCAAATTGACCAAGCGACAATTGTAGCGAAATCTAATACGAAGACTCAGATTTCTGGTCTTTACTATTCTGGCCATAATTGTATTCAATTTGAAGCTGAAATTTGAATGGTCATATTTTATGTAACATCTAAATCAAACCATCTTGTATGGCCCTGGATTAAATATGAATTAATACTGTCAAACAGTATTTTAACACATAAATGAAGCTTTGTTTTGTTTCATAAATGGGCAATATCTTTTAAATCATATGGAAAGCGAATTGATTTTAGGTTTGTAAAATGTTTTCATTAACTTTATCAAAGAAAATTTACGTCTCATTTATGTTTAAATGAACGGTTTGAAAAAGTATAATACATAGCTTCGAATTCGGCAGTAAAATTTATAGAGCTGCTGAGATTATAGCATGATAAGATGGTGTGTATAAAATTCTAAACAACATTCGATGTATTTATCTATAACATTACGGAATAGATGTAAAATTTATAGAGCTGCTGAGATTATAGCATGATAAGATGGTGTGTATAAAATTCTAAACAACATTCGATGTATTTATCTATAACATTACGGAATAGATTTATTGAATTTCACTGTATTCAGTATAGAAACAAATATTTTAAAACCGTATACGATTGAACTTCTTTGGGTATTTTTTCTACTTAATTTTGTCGAGATTTTTTGGGATCAAGATTTTACTTTAATACCCTGGTTTTTTTCAAGACCCTGAATCTACTTATATATTCGAAGAAACATTTTAAAGAACTAGAATTCAAAATTTTGCCAAAAATTATATCGAAAATTTTCGTGGAAAAAAAATGTAAAAAGGTTGAGTTTATCTCTACGTAGACTCTTCTCAGCCGCACAGAACTTGAGCCATCGTCAACATATGGATTTGGTGGTCGATAACGCAGATCGATAGTTAAATTGAAGGGATAAGATTCCAACATGATTTTATAGAAGTATAATCTGCAAAATATTTAAATAGTATACTGTAATTCACATGTTCTTCGGTTCATAATATTCCTGTGGCCGCCATATTTTCTAATTCACATGTTCTTCGGTTCATAATATTCCAGTGGCCACCATATTTTCTAAAGCATTAGCAGTATCTTTTCCAATCATAGCTTTGGCCCCCCAAAAAAAATAATTTGAAATCATATTCAGATCTCAGTAGTAGACGAAAAAAATAGAAGACAACCGAACACAAATTTTAATAAAATATAGCAGCGTTTAATAAAATATTAAGAAGGCGGCGGTACAGAGGTGTAGCGTAGAGACACATGTAAAATAACAAACAAGCTAAAAGTACATGACCTGATTTTTTTTATAGTTCACCATGCTGAGGGGATGTGCATGACACATACAACTGAGTTGCTGTTATTCAATTGCAGACCCCCTCGGCATCACACAACAAACAACAATACTTATTTTCTATATATAATACGTAGCGAGACTCCTATGTCCTCCATCATCAGTTGTGACAGGTGCAGCCGTTGCACTTGCAGTTTGGTCCGCATTTGCAGTCGTTCTCTGCAGCTACAGTTTCCATTTCATATTCGAAGCTGCAGGAAAAATATTCAAAAACCAAATTAAAATCAGAATTCAGCGCTATACCCAAACCATAGAATTTAGGCGTTTCAATCTGAAACATATGATGGCCAAAACCCAAGACCCACCTCATGTGGCTGCTGGTTTCAACCATCTCCAGACCGGAGGAGTTGCCCTTCTTGCTGCCATCATTAATAGCAATAGCACAAGCAAAGAGATGTTAGCCATTGAAAACTGAAACTTTTAAATTACTATTCAAATCCAAATTCTCTGAAGTCTAAGCAACCAAACCAGAGAAAAAAAAAAATGAAATAAAGAAAACTTACGTGCACTGGCTTTTGTCAGCACAGCTACAGTTTGCGCATGGGTCAGAAGACATGTTTGCAGATCGTTAGCTAACACAAGGAACTGATACAAATGTTGGTGAAATTGCAAGATTCAGAGTTAGCTTTGGTAGTTTGAGAAGGCCACTCTCGCATGGCATTTATAGATAGGCCGAAGGGATGGTCCATAGAACCGGCCTGACAAAAGATACAAGAATGAAAGCAAGACGAGTGGTGGAAATTCATGGGAGTGGGGCTGGCATTGAGTGCAGAGCACGGGCTGCCACGTGGCATCTCAATAATGGATGTTTGAATGTGGAAATTGGCTACGATCCAAACACGCCCTTATCTCGATTTGATCGTATAGTTGGATTTTTTTGGTTGAATGGCTTATTTTCATACGGAACTGTCTGGATCGTCCATTTTCAATTGTCCACAGTCCCCCACGAAAACTCGCCCAAGAGATTTAGGTCACGAAAAATCACGTAAGAGACTGGAACTCATATTCTCAAAAGTCGCTTCACGAAAATGCGTGGAAGAGTGACCCAGAGACCAGATAAGAGTGACCCAAAATGCGTGGAAGAGTGACCCAGAGACCAGATAAGAGTGACCCAAAATGCGTGGAAGAGTGACCCAGAGACCCGATGAGGAAATCTGCTCAATAAGATTGTATTTAATTATTGTTTCTCCAAAACTTGGTTCTATATAATTATATGGCTATTTACGATGGAGTAGGAAAATTATTTTTTAGATATTTAAAGGAAATTGTAAGAGAAATTTTCTCAATTCTAAGAATTTATCCTAACTACTTAATTTCTAGTAAATCTAAGAATCTATCTTAATTACTTAATCTCCAGTAAATTTAATTTAAGAAGTCTTCATAAAATCTAAAATTTTCTAATGTTCCCAAATTACATAAATAAATAAAAAATAGGAAATGCTTCTTCATCAAAGAGGTTTGGAACTTTTGCCAGGAGCAACCTAAAAAATCGAAACTCATTTTTGTGAGAATAAAACTAGCCTAAATTCATCTAATTCTACATATTTTTAAATATATAATTTAATTATTTTTATTTTTAGGATTAGATTAATCCATCATTAGAGTGAAAAATCTGATCTTCCCATAATTTTTTTTAATAAATCTAAGAATCTATCCTAACTATTTAATCTACAGTAAATTTGAGAAGTCTCCATAAAATCTAGAATTTTCTAATGTTCCCAAATTAAATAAATAAATAAATACAAAATAGGAAATGCTCCTTCATCAGAAAGTTTGGAACTCTTCCCAGGAGCACCCTAAAAAATGAAACTCATTTTTGTGAGAATAGAACGAGTCTAAATTCATCTAATTCTACATATTTTTAAATATATAATTTAATTATTTTTATATTTTAGGATCAGATTAATCCATCATTAGAGTGAAAACTCTGGTCTTCCCATAATTTTAAATAATGAGATGCATAATGTTCCAAATCTAAATATGAGAGAATCGAAAATATTTTAAAAACATTTTATATTTATTAAAATAAATATAAATATATTATATCAAAAAATATTTATACATTATTAATCTAAAAAAATAATATAATTTTTTAAAATTATATTTAAATCACTAATAACTAAATTATTAACGTTCAATATTTATTAAAGTATATTAATAAATAAGAAAGTATTTTATGATTTTTATATTTTTTTTAAAATATGAATTTAATTAGATAAACTTAAATTATAATTTGAATTAGAGTAGTTGTAATTAAATTATGTAAATAAAAAGGAATTTTTAAGTTTTCACAGTGTTAATTTTTTTTTTTTTATATTTAAAAATATATTATAGCTAATACTAAATCATAATCTCAAAATTGTATGATTTAATTTCAATAAGAAAAATGAAAACACATATTAATTAAATCATAGTAGAAATATCACATTCATTAGTTAAATAACACTAGAAATAATATTTGCATTCAATTTAAACATACAATGTGAAGTTGATATTTTCTATTGAATTAAGGCGTGTGTGTGATTTATATCAAGCTTTTGAGCTTTTGAGACATGTTTTCGGCAATAATCATATCAAAATTCATTTGTCCTCGAACACCAAGTTAAATAGAGAGACGGATGACTACAATGGACTGGACCTCAGCTCAAGAGTTAAGAGAATTTTTATTAATTAATAATTAATTAGTTTGTTAGATTTATTTATTTATTTATTAGGATATATATTTAGTTACATATAGTTTTAAATAAAATAAATAAATCTAACAAATTAATTAACTATTAATTAATAAAATTTCCCTTAACTCGTGGTCCGTTTGAATCATCAATTTCTCTATTTAACTTGCTTCTATGATTTGGTTCTTCATCTTGACCACACTTGTTGGTTCGAAACTGGTAGATAAATGAATTTTGATGGGATTATTGGAGAAAACATGTTGTCTCGAAAACTTGATATCTTTTTTAAATTAAATTTGATGATGATGACTATTAATGTGCACTAAGATCATTGAGGTCTATCTTACTTAATAAAGTAACAGATTAATTGCAGCTTTAAAAAAAATTATGATAAAAAAGGGAAAAATATATCTTATTTCTATGATCAAAAAAGGGAAAAAGTGTTCTTAGATCAGTGTAGTTTTCCTAACTTAACAAATCAAGAAAGTTGATAGTGTGAAAAATATTTTGGATATTAAGCAAGTTAATAATGTAACAAATATTTTGGAAATGAGAACAGAGTAAGACTCAGGCAATCCAAATTCATAATCCTCTAATATAATAAAGGTAATAAAATTCTTTAGACCCAAAATATTAAAAATTTAAAAATTTACCATAAATAATATACAATAAATATAGAAGGTGAAAATGATATATTGTTTTAAATTATATTTAAAAAAAAAAAAAAACAAAAACAACATTACAGACCAGTAAATTAAAATAATTCAATTTTCGTGAATATTTTATTTTTAAAATTAATAAAACCATAATCGAAAAAAAAGGAAAAAGTGTTTTTCGATGCAATTGTAGTTTTTCTCCCTTATTTAACAAATCTAAAAGTTAATAATGTGATTTTTGAATATTAAGAAAATTAAATAAAATATATACAAATGTTTTGGATACAAAATAAATCCATATTCCATAAACCTCTCAATATAATAAAAAATAAAAAATAAATTCCTTAATTCCAAAATATTTAAAATTTAAATTCACCATCAACATAAATTATAACCATCTTAAAAATAATTCAAACTTTCATGAAAATATTTTATATTCTTAAAATTATAAAACAATAAAATATAAAAGGTGAAAATGATATTTTTTTTAATAATATTTTTTAATATTAAAAAAAAACAAAAACAAAAACAAAAACACTAAAGTAAATTTAAAATAATTTCAATTTTCGTGAAAATCTTTTATTCTTAAAATTTATAATTTTAAACACTTTTTCAAGTGATTGAAATTATATTCTCAGCCTCTTACATAAATCAACTAAACTAATATCATTGAAATAGGAAATTATTTTTCTACTCCATCAAATGATGGGTCAGTATCAATATTAATAGATATTGTTTAGACTTGTTATTTTGTAGAACCGTGTCTCTCCTTCCTTTTATGAAAGCAAAGTTGATTCCAATTTAACGCTATGCGAAATGGTGGCCCTTGTTACAATTCCCATACATATGTATTTATACTCTTAGTTAAGGTATCAAGAAAATATACGTCTTCCTTTAATTAATTTTTATGAATGGATAATTTACATAGAATGGATTTCCATGAAAATTGAGTGATTGAAATGTCACATATTATGTGTTATTTGTTTGCTTTTAAAAGTTTTGGGCTAATACTTTATGTTTTATCCTAATTTATTTATGGATCAAAATTTTTATATTTATTGTCATTTATTTTTTTAATTTTTAAATCTTTTAAAAAAATAATTTCTTTTAATTTTTATAAGATTAAATCAATTTGTTGTAAGGAAAGTCAAAATTTTTAAAAATCCTTAAATATTTTAATTAAACATTTTATAAATTATTAATTTTAAAAATTAATAACATTTTCCCAAAATTTTTATATTTCAAAAATAAGTATAATCTTTAAAATTTCTTTGTTCCTAATTAGGTTATACATTATATTAGCATTAATATATTTAAACTAATTGTCATTCACAAATGTGATGTTATATTAGCATTAACATATTTAAACTAATTGTAATTCACAAATGTGATGAAGTGTTTGAAGATTTCTTGGTAAGGTTTTTGGTTAAGAAAAGAATCTTTTCAAAAAGATTGCAAACACCTAAAACTATTTAAAAGTTAAAAAAAGAGTTATAAGGATTGATTGCATTTTGTTGAAACAATCATGTATATGTCTAGAATCATTAGAAGAAATTTCAGTCTCAAAAGTGGCCTTCTAAGGAAAAATAATAAAAACATAGTTAAAATAATAAAATGAGAGATGAATTTTGGAGGGGAAAAACGAAAAACCACTTTTTTAATTGTATTTTTGGCTTATCTTCTTATAGGTTTACTCAAATTTCAAATGAAGACACTCATTGTATGCGGATTAAATTCCACATCCAACTAGTACCCATTATGCATACTTTTGAGAAGATCTACATTGATAAAAATTGAAGATACATTATAAAAATGTGTCAAACATGTTTTTTTAATGTATCTTCAATTATGGTAAATGCAAGTCTTCTCAAAAGTATACATAATGGGTACTCATTGGATGTGGAATTTAATTTTTCATCCAAAGAGTATCTATACTTGAAATTTGAGTAAATATATAAGGAGATAAGCCAAAAATACAATTGAAAATATGTTTCTCTTCTTTTCCCTCCAAAATATTTACATATACTTCTTTTTAAATTTAAAGGATTTTGATTGGTTTGCATATTAATGACATAAAAATTTGATAAGCACTTTTAGGTTGAAATTTTCTCTAATGGAGAGCATTTTTATATAATAATAAAAAATCCTCAAGTAAATACTCCCTAAACGAGATAATAAAGAATAAAATACAAAGAAATGTGGTTTCAGTCTACATTCTATAGATAAGATATAGAGTGGTTGAATAGAGTGTCTCACCCCATTAAAATGAAAAGTGCCAATAGAATCAACATTACCTAAGAGGGTTGTTTTGTAATGGATTTTATTGAAGAAAATGTTTGAGGAGATCAAAGGAAGATCTAACATTCATAATCATATTAACACTTCCAAAATAATTGATAGAGTGTTACCAATTGATTAGAATGTAAATATAAACCATTAGCAAACACCAAGAAATACAACCATTCCTTAAAAATGATTTTAAAAATAAAAACATGGAAAAAACCAAATGACTTAATATTATAAAATGGAAAAATTTTAGTACATTTTAAAATAAGTTTAAATACTACAAAAAATATTTTCCCAAATGAGAATCATCCAAAACATGATAATTACAAATTATAATGTCTTAGAATGACATATATTGAAAATTTGCAAATTGGCATATTACATCACAATATGTCACAAATCCACTATTAATTAGCATTGACCACCCTGACCCATCAAGTTGATCATCCCATATTCTTGACTTATGCTTAGGTATATTAGATTAATTGGTCTCTTATCAACTCAGATCGTATTATTAAAGCTTAGCATAATAATCATCTTATATGATATCCCAATAAAAAATCCACCAAATCACAATATATAACAAATCCCCAACTAACCATCATTGACCCTATTAAGTTGATAACCTCACATATCAACTCAAAATGATTTACTAATCATCTTATATAATCTCCCCATAAAACATTTACAATGGTTCACCAATAATTTCTGATTTTGTACTTTCATCCTAACTCAACACTACTATTATTTACTAATATTCTATTGATTTATGAAAATCCCACTATTATTCAACTTGTATTGTGATCTTTAAGAGAAATTTTTGTTGCCTCCACCACTTCCCTAACATAGTAATAGGGCAAATCAATGTGGATAACATGGAGCTTACTTTGGATTCAAGTGCAGTGGCACATTGGTTATCATATTTTAGATTCTCTTTACAAGTGCACTGACACATTAATTATAATCATAACTTAGCATGTCGATCAAATTTGATCTAAATTTCAACTGACCTAGTTATTTCTAAATTTACACTTTTTTCTTTATATGATGCGCTGAGAGATTGAGTAAACTCATTTATACTTTTTTCTTTATACGGTGTACTGAGAGATTGAGTAAACTCATTTATTGAACTCATCCTTCCACCCTGATTCCATCTCTTACATGCTTACAATCCAACATTTTGACTTTCTTTGAGCTCCACTTCATTATCTCGCGTAAATATATTTATACACATGTAATAATGCGTTTGACCTAGATATTTCATTTCACACTTTTTTTTCCCTTAAACCATATTATTAATATATATGGGGTAAGGATAATTATTTTCTCCAAATAATAATGTATCTGGCCTCCATACTTAATACTAGACTTTCTTACTTGTAAAACCAAACTATTAATATATATGATAAGGATAATTATTTAGGCATTAAACACTGTGAATAAAATACGGGGATATCCTCATTGAAACATCACAATATCAAATTTCTTATAGCATTAGTTAAACAATTGTTTAAATTCATTTAATTATTTCAACCTTTTGTTTGCTAAATTATTTTAACCTTGCATTGGAGACTTACCCATATGGTAATTTAGATCTTCTCTGCCAGATGTCTGATGCAAGGCAACTATTCTTTAAAAATGATTTAGATAAAAAATCATGGAAAAAACCAAATGACTTAATACTATAAAATGGAAATTTTTTAATACAATTAAAAACAAGTTTAAATAATACAAACAAGTTTAAAACATTTACTATGATTCACCAACAATTTCTGATTGTGTACTTCCATCCTAACTCAATGCTAGTATTATTCACTGATAGTCAATCGATCTATGAAAATCCCACTACTATTCAACTTGTATTGTGATCTTTAAGAGACATATTTCTTGCCTCCACCACTTCCCTAACGTAGTGATATTACAGATCAATGTGAAAAACATGGAATTTATGTTGGATTATTTTTGCAAGTGCAGTGACACATTGGTTATCATCCTAATTTAACATTATTGATTATGTTTGATCTAAAATCAATTGACCTAGTTATTTATAAATTTACACTTTTTTCTTTATATGTTTGTGTTGTACTGAGACTGAGTAAACTCATTTATTGAACTCATCCTTTCACCCTGATTCCATCTCTTACAAGCTTACAGTCTAACATTTTAACTTTCTTTGAGCTCTACCTCAGTAACTCGTGTAAATCAAAAAGGATTTTAATCTCTCCTGATATTTGTACACATGTAACAATGCGTTTGACCTAGATATTTCATTTCACACCTTTTCTTTTAAAGCTTGGTTTTCAATATAAGACTTCGAGTCTCCTTGGGCTTAGCCATCCCAAGAGCCTCAAAGCATTGTTCTGTACCATTTCTCTTATTTCTCTTCATTTGCAACATTTCTCTACTTAGTTCCTAGTTTCCATTGTTGAGTTTATGATTCATGCTCCATTTGATGTAGGTTATGTTAATCAATGATTGAAGTAATCTTGTTATTGTTTCATTTAGATAGTTACAAGTGTGATTTATTCTTCTCATAACTTTGCAATGTCCTTTTCATCATTTAAATGCTTGGATTATTTTACTAGCTCACAATTCTAGAATTCCTAGTTTTCTTAGTAGTAATTTTCTGCTAAATTTTAGCACATGTTATGAAGCTATTTTGAGTTGTTTCCACTTGTATTAAGTCCTAAAAAAAGTACACTTATTAAAAACATTTATGACTCGTAATTTTCACTTCATTATCTTAGGCATTTGGTTACTTAGATTGACTTACTAGTTCATTTTCCTAATTTTGCAAGTTTTAGTAATAAATTTCTGCCTAAATTTTAGCATGTCTTAATGAGCTTATTTTGAGTTGATTCCAAATTGGATTGAAGCCTAAAAATATCCAACTTAATAATAAAATTTACCCCATAGCATTTTCACTTGATTAACTTAGACATTTGGGTGTTTAGATCAACTTACTTGTTCACTAATTCACAAATCTGGTTACGGCCTAGACCATTAGTTTTAATTTTCCCCTTGTACAATATGGGCTACTAAGTAGATCTACGATTGGCAAGGTCATCTACACTCTTTCCCAAACTTCCACCATATTTATCCACCTTAAAATTGCTCTCAGAGTCCTTAGAATGCTTTTGGATGCAGTCATGTAGCATCATGTATCAATCTTTTAGCAATCATGTAGCATCTTGTAACACTTCACAGAATTGATCAAAACTCGGCCATAATTGTCTCTTAAGCCTATTTTTTTTCTTTTCATCATTTAAAAACGTCCCCCAAGTCTTGAAATCCAACTAGAAGGGACCATAGACCTTTTTCACATCATATTTTCGTCATCGTAGCTTTAAATCTGCAATTAAGATTTAGTATTTTGATCATCAATAATTTGCATTGATTCCTTTTGAGCACTTAATGGTTTCCAAAAATAGGTTAGAGTTTCCTTGATGCAGTAGGACATGCAAAGTTTCAATTTCTTCTTTCCTGTAAAGTTATGTTCAGTAGTTTCCTTCCTTAGAATTCTGCAAAATTGTCTCTGCACATCTCAATTCACTTCATTGCATCAAATTAATGAAATAAGGGCACACTGCATGTTGCACACATAGTGATGAAATGTCTTAATTTTGTATGAACCCTCCATTGATAATTAAATTTGGTAGCCTTGGGAATTGCAACATTCTTTTTGCAATGTTGGGGCTCAACACTTTTTGGCATCATTTCTGGGGAGGTGACAAAGTGTGCATTGTTTTCTTCCCTAGTTGATTCATTTCTTTTACTTTCTGTAAAAACAAAAAAAAATCATTAGGCATCTTTCATTTCAAAAACATAAAATTTCATTACATTAACATTCTCATTCAAAAAAAAAAAAAAAACTTCTCCAAACCTCCCATTTGACCACGTGGTGTAGTAAGAACCACATAACCATCCACTTTTGTAAGGAGAAGAAGAAGAGGTGGCAGAGAAGGTAGAGGAAATGGATGGAGATGATGACAATGAGGAAGATACTCTTGGATTTCCCATTCAAGATATTGATATCAGTGTTCATATGAAGAATATCCCTCTATCTTTCCTTCCCAACTTCCATGGTATGAGGTCAAAGCATCTGAAAACCTTTCTCTTTGAATTTGAGATACTTTGTAGATACTATGGTTACTTATTGAATACTCAAAAATTGAGATTGTTTTCAGCAACTTTGAAGGATAGAGCTCTTAAATGGTTCATGATTTTAGGGACTAATTCAATAAGTTAATGGAATGATATGCAAAGGATATTTCTAGAAAAATATAAATATCATGATCTTAAAGAGGAAATCTTTAGAATGACTCAAAAATAAGATGAGAGACTTGAGGATATAATAGAGAGATTTATGTATAATGTTAATAGGGGAAAATTACATCATTTAGGATTTGACACACTAGAAACCCTGTTACTTAGAACAATTAGAGATGAGTGAATTGATCTCCTTGATCTAATGAGTATAGGTGATGCATACTAATTATCATTTGAATAAATTTGTGAAATGAAAGCGCATATCAAGAGGAAGGGAAAGAGTAAGTAAATCATTATCGTGATCGGTAAGTAAATATGAACTTAGAAATTTTATATATAAATTTAAAACCAAAATTCTTAGAAATCTAAGTGAAAAAGTAGATATGTTAAGAATGCAAAATGAGAAAAAAGAACAAAAAGAGGATGTTC
The DNA here is from genome assembly GCA_000404065.3 of Pinus taeda. Classification (NCBI taxonomy): domain Eukaryota; kingdom Viridiplantae; phylum Streptophyta; class Pinopsida; order Pinales; family Pinaceae; genus Pinus; species Pinus taeda. The sequence goes on from APFE030361472.1 coordinate 31,046, forward strand.
AAATTTGTTTTATTTGTGCAAAATCACATGTTACTAAGGATTTCCTATCATTACCAGGGTTTATTGAAGTTTACCAAGAGGAAAGTGGAGAAAATCAAACACTAAAGCAACTATGTTATGTAGCTCCAAGAAAACCATGGAAGCCTAATCAACCTAGTATGATGCAAGATCCTAATTCACGATTTTAAGGTTATGCACGACAATCTCAAAGTAATTCAAGTACACCCTTTCCTTGGAACCCTTAGCCATATCAACCCCAAAACCAATCTTGGAAACAAGGTTGGAAAGGACCTTCTAGGAGAAATCTACAATATCCTCAATATTTTCCTCAATATCCTCCATACCCAAATAAATTTTATCCATGTCATCCACCTCCACCACAACTAGAACCTCAACCACATCCATCTCAAAGATCCACTCCCACTCAACTCCCTACACAACCATTTCTAAACCCAAACAATAAAGTAACTCATTCCACTTATAATGTTGAGGTACATCACTTATAAACAACTCAACTTGATCTAAATGGTATTCATATTATATTAGGAAGAGTATTGCAAAACGAATATTTTCTTGATGTTATTGAAGAACAACATCCAGAGGAAGAATATCCAGAGGAGACTAAAGAATCATGGCCTACATTTGATGGAGAGTCTGCATTAGAATCAGATATTGATAAAGTTTCATTATGCTTACCATCAGATCATCTATGTGTTCAAGAGAATAATAAAAAAAAAGAATAAGATTTGAATATCATGGTAGAAGAGGACATAGAAAGTGATCCAAATGACCAAGTGAACCAAGGGCATCACAACTATATTGAAATCCGGTTCCAGAAAATCATTAAGTTGTAGCAACACTCTCTTCTTCAAAAATTCATAATCTCATCTCAATCAAAGAAACTAAGCTCTCATATGTTGGTATATCTCAAACACATCTTTCAAACTTGCATATGAGTGTATTTGTCTTCCTGGTACATACATGGCTCCATTGCAAATACTCCTATGCCTAAAAAAAAGGAGAGAAAAAATAAAGATCTTGGGTGAAAACCTCCTTGAGGTGCCTAAGATCAGCTCATAAGTTGAAAACCCCTTTGAAGCAATTACTTAGTTGGAAAAAAGAAAAAAGAAAGAAGAATAAGATCCCAGGTGAAAACCTCTTTTGATGTGCTTAGGCATACCTACTAGTTAAAAAACTCACTGAGGGAACTAGTAATTTTAAAGAAAAAACATGAAAAATATATATTTTTTTTGTTCCAGTTTCATCTATGTGTTTTCATGAAGGTACTCCTCCACCTTCCCAACGAAACGAAATTAGGTCAGCGCCACAAAAAAAAAAAAAAAAAACAAAACAAAACAAAACAAAAACAAATGAGTGGTGATGCAAGTAGAAAGTAAAGAAAATCAGCCTTCAGCTTATTACCTCCTACAATAATTTCTCAAGAAGGGATAGAGCAAGGTCAATTCACTCATTTCCATCCTCCTAACATGATTCCGTACCTTTTCCCCTTCCATTTCATCAATTTCTAGCTCATTCAGAGCACGGTCCTAAAATGCTACATGATGCCTTATATTGCTACAGGATATAGATAGTATCATTAAAAATACACAACAAGGCCACTTTTTTTATTTTTGAAGGGGATGAATGTGTATTTTAACTCAAGAAATATATTCCCACCTATCTCAAGTGCCAAAACCCCTCTCTCGCCACCCTACACCATCATTTCAAACTCAATGTAGTCTCATTTATAGGCTTGTTTTAGCAGAAAACTACAACAACAACTTTTTCTTGTCAATTTGATTTTGGGAAGTCATAATTTACTTTCTAAATTAATATTCCATCCATCCCCCAAGTAAAAATTGGAATCCGAGCACTTTCCTTTTTGGCCTAAAATTTCCCCATGCATTTTTAGCATGTTTGCAAAAAAAAATAGATCTAGTTTTTTCATCATTTGAGGAAAATAAATGCATCTTGATATTCCTAATTACCTTCCCCATCAAACTAATCAAGCACATTTTGATTTCCACCACTTTCAAAATTTGGTATTTTTCCATGCACTCGTTTTGCCTCCTTGTCACAATCAACATTTGATCCCTCCACTTCTCGCTTTTATCCATGGATACCTATACATAACCTTACGTGATATCCATTAAGTGTCCATAACAAAAATATCTCCAAGGAATGGTGATCTAATGGAGCTCTTGTGATGGTCATAGGAAACTCTATCTCTTGTGACAACCTTTAAGATCCCAATAAAACCACCACTATTTAGCAAGAATTGAAGAGAAGAGGCTAGGATGGCCTTGACTCATCAATTTCCTTTGAAGAAGACTCCAACAACATGAAAAAGGAAGGTTGGAAAACCATGCAAGAAGGACAATAAGATCCATCCATGGATCCAATCAATCAACCATGAAGAAGAAAACCTCTAACAACGGTCATAAATGAACAATGAAGCCTCCATGCAGCACCTGCAACATAGTTTTTGGCTCCAACAACACCTATAAAACAAGTCTTCAATCCAAATCATCAACATCATCAAGTAGCTCCACAGGTAGGAAAGGTATGTAATCGAGTCCTTTGGGCTTCATGAGTGATATGTAATTACTCTTCTATGTGTCTAAACATCTGGGGTCAGTAAAGGCAGTGATCCACAAGCTTAATTCTTGGCGAGACTCCTAGCCTTGTTTTCATCTCCCATTAGCCTCTTTTTCATCTAACCTTGTTTTCATCACCACCAACCTTATTTCATCACCATTAGCCTTGTTTCTATCACCCTCATCCATTTCAAACCTTCACCCATCATTTTGAATCCTTTCCCATTCATTTTTCTCATTGTCCTATAGTTGCTACATGATATTCCAAAATTGCAAGAAAACATTGGGCATAAATTGTCTTGACCATATCTTGAAAATCATACATCCATGGCCAAGTTGTTTTATGGGGAGATGCATAAGATGATGGTAACTGTAGGAATTTACAGGGAAGTTCCTCAGACAAAACACCAAAGGACACCGCTCACAAACAGATCACAGATCAATACACCAGTTTTTTTGACGTGGTTAAAACCCTCAAAGAGGGAAACAGTCCACGGCCTGAGCCAACGCGGCCACTTCAGGAAATTTATTAATAAAAG
>APFE030361485.1:2401-68047 GCA_000404065.3 Pinus taeda
CATTCTGTGCTTTTGGGCTTTTGATAGATTCATCCCCAACTGGACTGCCATCTTGAAAGTCTTGACTTGAAACTCAATGGGGAGCGGGACTTCTTTCCCATAAACAATTTCATAGGGAGAATGCCCTGTTGTATTCCTCCATGTAGTTCTGTAGGCCCATAAGGCTTCAGGAAGCCTTTCTGCCCAATCTCTTTTGTGTAGATGAACAGTTTTGGTGATGATGCTCTCAAGAACTTTGTTTGTAGACTCCACTTGGCCATTTGCTTGCGGATGGTAAGGAGTAGATTTTCTGTGCTTGGTTTTGTATTCTTTCATCAAATTCTCCATCAAGTTAGATGTAAATTGACTTCCCTGATCTGTCACAATTTCTCTTGGAACACCAAAGCGAGTAAAAATATCCTCATGAAGAAAGTTAACAACTGAATTTTCAGTAGCAGCAAGTAATGCTTTGGCTTCTACCCATTTAGTGACATAATCAGTGCATACCAATATATACTTCTTTTGCTTAGATGGTGGATTAATAGGTCCAGTGAAATCTAAAGCCCATTTTTCAAAGGGTTCGATGAGTACCTGTGGTTGTAATGGCATTTCATTTGAAAGAGTCGGTCTCCCAACTCTTTGGCAGCTGCCACACCTTCTGACATATTGTTTTGCATCTTTGAAAAGGGAAGGCCAATAATATCCTAAAGAAAGGATTTTATAGGCCGTCCTTTTGTCAGCAAAGTGTCCACCGTATGGTTCATCATGACATGCCTTGAGGATGTCAGGCATTTCATCTTCCCGAACACATCTTCTGATCACACAATCTAGCCCTGTTTTAAACAATTCATTAGAAATCCATGAATTATTGGAACTCTCCTGAATAATTCTTCTTTTTTCACTAGGAAATAAATGTGGAGGTAGCCTTCCTGTAACCAAATAGTTAGCAATATCTGCATACCAAGGAGTCTTAGTAGTTACTGCAAATAAATATTCATCTGGAAACTTATCCTCTATAGGAGAATCTTCATTAGTATTTTGGATTCTAGACAAGAAATCAGCTACTGTATTTTGTTTCCCTGGTCTATCCAACACAATAATATTGAATGCTTGTAAAAGTAAGAGCCATCTTGTGACTCTGCCATTAGTAACAGGTTTATTCATTAGATATCTAATTGCAGAATGATCAGTATGGACAAAAGTTTCATAGCCTGTTATATAATGTCTAAACTTATTGATTGCATGAACAACAGCTAAGAACTCTTTTTCAGTCACAGTATAGTTTAACTCGGTGGGAAGTCAAATTTTTACTAGTGTAGTAAATGGCATAAGGAACTAAATCCTTTTGACCCAACACAGCTCCTAGAGCTGTATCTAAAGCATCTGTGGAAATATGGAAAGGAAGTTTCCAATTTGGCCCTCTCAAAATGGGTGCTTCAGATATTCTTGTTTTCAAAGTTTCAAATGCAGATTGATAATCAGGATCCCATTTGAATTCATAGTCTTTTGTAAGTAATTTGAAGAGTGGGGATGCTATTTTGGTGAAGTTTTCAATAAATCTTCTATAGTATCCATTAAATCCAAGAAAACTTCTAACATCTTTTTGACAATTTGGAATAGGCAACTTGGATATGACTTCAACTTTTGATCTATCAACTTTAATTCCATCTCCCGAAATATGATGTCCTAAAACAATTCCTTCAGTAAACATCATAAAGCATTTTTCATGACTTAAGGAAAGATTTGTTTCTTTACATCTAATAAGGAAATTTTCCAAATTTTCTAATGCCTCTTCAAATGAATCACCATAAACTGTAAAATCATCCATATAGACCTCTACACAATGACTAAGGATTTGGAAAGGCAAAACAACATTTTTGGCACATTTATTTATGAAAATAATGGAAATTAGGAGAAAATGGAGGTGAAAGGTCACATGTTGCATGTGAGGAGGAAATTGAAGGAAAATAATGGAAAATGAAGAAAATAGAGGCCTCATTCATAAAAAGGCTTCTAAGGATCAGTTGGTAATCTTTTTTCAGTTGAGTTTTGGAGCTCTATCATTATTCTCTCTCTCTCCCTCTTGAACACTTAGAGTTTTCTTGGAGAATTTTGGCATTGGAGCAAGAAAGGAAAAGAAGGTAAGAGGAAGAAAGGATCAAGCAGGGAAAGGCAGGATCAAGTAGCTGCAAAAGGCTTCATTGCAGGTATCGACCTACATGTGTATTTGCCTTGCTAGATTTGGCATGCATGGTATTGCATGTGGTTCTTTTGCTATTGTGGCATGGGGTTTTTCAGGTGTAACAATGTTTTCAGCCTAGCCTTTCCATTTCCATATATCCATGGTGTGATGGGGTTCTCATGTTTTGGTTGAGCTGGATTGCTGGATGGATTCGAAGCTGAGTGGGGTGGATCTTTGAATGATAGAGCACACAGCCTAGTGGCCCCTGAACCGGTCTGTGGATAACGATAAAGCCATTGGCCTAGTGACCCCTGAGCCAGACTTTGGGTTGCGATAAAGCAAGGATTATTAGGCCCACCGAGGCAACGCAATCCTTGATGATGAATGACAGGATATACGGTAAATCCAAGAGGTAGTTTTCTCTCCGTTGGGCCTAGTAATCCCGATTTTGGGATATCCGATAAAGCTTGGAGATTTCATCTCAGTTTAGGGCCTAGTGATCCGAGTTTGGGCCTAGTGATCCGAGTTTGGATTGTAGTAAAGCTTGAGAGACTAGGAGATAAGAAAATTCCTCATGGTGTAGGTGGAGAATCTGGTGGCATCCATGCTTGTTTGGCCTAGTGATCGGGTGGAGATCACGGTAAAGTCTGTTATGATGTGTTCATTATGTTGGCTTAGTGATCTGAGATGGATTATGGTAAAGCATGGTTTCTATTGATGAGGGTGAGGTGGTTTAGCCTCAGTATGTCCTGGTTGGTTCTTTTGGTTTGAGTCCCACATTCATGCTTGGAATATGACATTCATGATGGATCATATGTGGTCTATATGGATGTACTTTCATGAGTATTTATTTTGTTATTATGCTAGTTATATATGTGTTTTATGACATCAGCTATGCATGGCTCTCAACATATTTTTACTTGTAGATGAATGGATAATGTATCTATGGCCTAATAGATGATAATGAAGCAAATGGCATGAGGGAACAATGGTTCATAGCGATTATTAGATAAGTATGAGATCCCTACACTTAATTATGTTGTTTACACATGGAGGTTACATGTTGATGATATGTTTGACGAAATGCCTGTCATGGCTAGTAGGGATCTGATTAAGGTCTTGTTCAACTTATTGCTTTTGCATCATTGTTTCCCTGTTATTTTATTGTTCTTGAGTTATCATTCCATTTTGGGCAGTGAATTGGGTTCTGGGCTTGAAAAAGTGGCTCAAATCCCAGAGTTGCTAGCATAACATTGACAAATTTAGTTTCTAGTTGCTGGTAGGCAAGCCTGTGAGAGCGGCTTTGGGTTTTTGGATGCTCTCTTTCTTATAGCATGGGAGCGACTAAGGCCTAAGATGTCCATAACATCAGTGGGACCCAGGGATAGGATGTCTGAGTGATTGACAGGTCTCTTGAGGATTCTGTTGCTGATGTGGATAGGTTGGTTGATGTGTTCCATCAATTCCACTTCCTTAAGGTCACATAGGAGGTTGAATCCGATCATAGTAGCCTCTCGTCGCATGTTTAGCCAGTTGGCATGGTTACTTCGGTAGATGTGGTAGGAGGGTGTTACAAACATACACACATACAAATAGACATGAAACATAAGAAGTAAGAAACATAGGGAGAAATAAACCCCCAAATGGGGAATTCATTAAATTATGTCATCTCCCTTATGTTACATGTAGTGTATATCTCTCCTTTTATAAAGCTATAGGCAATCATAAGAGTTCAGTTCAACTCTATTATTCCGTTTTAACCAACAATATAATCGTACATCCCTACAATTCATCTCTAACTAACTTGATTTATCGAATCACAAGTAGGAGTTACTCCAACACTTTCTGTTTCTGCTGCTTGATCTTTTATATTGCAGATGTCTGGGATGGCAACAATTTTCATGTCTACTGTTGTTATTTTTAATCTTTATGATGTATATCCTTAGTGTAGCGACAATTTTCATGTCTACTGCTGTTATATTTAATCTTTATGATGTATATCCTTAGTGTAGCAACAATTTTCATGTCTACTGTTGTTATATTTAGCCTTTTTGATGTATATCCTGTGTAGCAACACTTTTCATGTCTACTATTCAATCTTTCTTATGTATATCCTTTGTGTAGTAAGATTGCTGTTAATTTGGATCCTCTATATTTTGAGATGTAATGAACCTTGTTTCTTTATATAATACTTTTTTATATTAATAATTCAGATCATTGCGACAAAAAATGTAACTAAAAATATTAGATCATTGCGACAAAAAATGTAACTCAAAATATTAGATTAGATTCCTCTTACACAAATTTTGACATTTCACTTGATTTATTAATTAATAAATTCTTTTTAATAAATTTGAAAAACTTATATCATGTACCTTACATGGAAGTTTTATATTATAGAAATATTTCTTTTAATAAAACTTACACCTCTTACACAAATTTGACATTTCACTGATTTATTAATTAATAAATTATTTTTTTAATAAAATGAAAAACTTTAATATCATGTATCTTACATGGCAATTTTATATTATAAGAAAAATTTTGAAATTTCACTTGATTTATTAATTAATAAATTATTTTTTTTAATAAAATTGAAAAACTTTATATCATGTATCTTACATGGCAATTTTATATTATAAGAAATAGTTTTTTAATAAAAATTTACACTTTTGGGCAATTTATATTATAAGAAATAGTTTTTTAATAAAATTTACACTTTTGGGCGATAAAAAGAAAAATTAAATAAGGAAATACAAAGATAATTATATTCACTTTTTTAATTACTTAAAAATAATAAAAAGTTAAATACCACAAAACTTCCAAAAGCAAATAAATTAAAAATAATAAAAAGTTAAATACCACAAAACTTCCCAAAGTAAATAATGAAATACAAAAATAATTATCTTCACTTTTTTAATATCTTAAAATGTATAAAAAGTTAAATACCACAAAAATTACAAAAGTTCACGATAATTACATTGTAATGACTTGATAAAATCATAAATACCTTAAGTCGTATTATTACATCATTGAAAAAGTTTGGGAGAAAAAGGAATAAGTCTTTTGTTGATTTCAAAAAAGCATTTGACACAGTACCTAGGGATAAGATTAGGTACAAAATAGAGGAACTTGGGGTTCCTAAAGACTTGAGAGCAGTTGTGCATATGTTGTATGAAGAGGTGAAAGTCAAAATTAGAACTTCAGCAGACATTTCTGAAAGTTTTAGAAGGGATGTCGGGGTCAAGCAAGGTTTCCCATTGTCTCCTACCCTTTTTGGTTTATATATCGACAAGATTGAGGAGTGGTTAAATTCACAAGGGGGTGATGGTATCCATTTGGGCAAGTTTGTTATAAGGCTTCTTTTGTATGCAGATGACCTTATTATGATATCTAAATCTACTCTTGGTTTGCAAGAGCACTTACTATCCCTTGAGAATTTTTGTAGAAGGGTGGGGATGCAAGCCAATATGCTTTCTCTAAAAAAGAAAACACAACCAACATAAGTTCTATTTTGAAGGCAACATTTTGGAAGAAGTTGCGGTTTACAAATACCTCAGAATTGACTTCAACAAAAATCTAAGTTGGGATGGATGTAGAAAGAAATGAATTTTGGGGTGTTGGAAAGCATTTTATGCTTTTCAAAATAGGTGTAGAGAGGTAGAGTTACAAGATTGGAAAACCACTCAAACTCTTTTTGGGCTTCTAGTGATTCCAATGATTCTCTATGGTTGCGAACTGTGGGCCAGTAATACATCTGACATGCAGTGGAAAGAAATTGAGAAAATTTAGAAGCGTTTGATTACAAACAAATTCAAAATTAAAAGTATAGTTCCTTATGCTTTCATGTTAAGTGAAACATGGGTTGCTCCTATTGAAGAAATTGCTATGGTGCGAGCCATAAGGTATTTAAAAAAAAATGAGCAAATGAAAGAGGGAAAATGGCATAAGGTTGTCTTTAATGATATATTGTGCAAAAGAAAGAAGAGTTGGATGCAACAAAATAACAAATGCTTTAGTAAATGGGGCATTTTCTTGAACACGTGTCCCATAAACAGTAAAGAGATAAAATCTTTTGTTATGGATAAGTTCCACAAGTGTACTTGGGATAAGGAGCTAGGGAGAAAGAAAAAACACTATATTGAAGTGTTTAATCCCACTCATAATCATAAACAAAATGCGTACATGGAGGCCAATATTTCTTGGAGAACCAAAATTCTTATTGCTCAGTTAAGAACTAATTTTCATAAACTCCGTTGTGAAATAGGGCGCTGGAAAAAGCCAAAAGAAGTGTGGGAGGAAAGAGTATGTATTTTTTGTTCTTCTAGAAAAGTGGAAACAAAAAAGCATTTCATTTTAGAATGTCATGCCAAAGTTATGCAAATATTCTGGCAGATAGCTCTTGGGATAATCTATTTAGCGAGCAGTTTGTCGAGAAGCTAAGAATTTTTATTGTGAGACTTCACAGGAAAAGGGACCAATACATCAACCAGATGAAGAAGAAATTTGTCTCATAGGCTATCTTTAACCTCATGGATGCTAACAATTTCTTTCTCATAACTTTTAAGATAGTATGTACATAACTAACTTAAAAGGAGACGCCCAAAAGTTTACCAAAAGATATAAAAAATTATTAATTTCTTCTTGTACAAAGTTGATTGGTGAGAAGAGAGTTGTGATTCTTAATATCAATTTTCTCTGCCATGTAAGACAATGTATCTTCATTTTTAAAATTTTCTTTAATCATGTGATGGGTTGTATCTTCCTCCTTAGATATATATACTTAATATATAATATATTTGAATAGAGTTAAATATAATTGGATAAAGTTTGTTAACATTCTCTCACAACCATATTTCTTAAGTTACATTATGTTTATGCTTCTACTTTACTTTTGAATAGAGTTATGAGTTTGTTAACATTATGAATATATATATATATATAAAATTTAGACACTTTTCACTAATATTTCGAATTTTAATTTCGACACTTTGTATTATTATTTCGAAATTAGATTGATAACCATATTTCTTAAGTTACATTTTGCTTTGAATAGAGTTAAGACTTTCTAACATTATGATTTTTTTTTTTTATAATAATTTAAATATTAATATTTTACTTCTACATTACTTTTGAATAGAGTTAACATTATGACTCCCCCTTTTTAATAATTTAAAAATTTGCATTAATATTTGGAATTTTAATTTCGACACTTTGTATTACTATTTCGAATTCAAAATAACTCTACTCTTCCCAACGGGAAATTAGACGAGACGTTGAGCAACAAAGTCTTAAGATCGTGAAGACCTCTCATGATAATATCAACCTCTCATGATACTATTGTCGGTTAAACAAAAAGACTAAAACATAAACAACTACATAAAAAGTGGCTAGACATAGAATTGGAGAATCCATCATAATAATTGTAAACAAAAAATTAAACTTGCATGAGACCTTCCGTTTGAAACTATATTCGAAACTATCTGGCTTGGGGGATTGCTAAGGAACAACTGCACTTTTAGGGAAGTCTTAGGGAAGGGGTTGTTGTTGCATTTGCTAAGGAGGATGTTGAGCTTGTGGTCAATTTCATCCAACTTTTTCTCCAATTCAACGAGTTTGTAAGCGTTTTCTTGTTGGACATTGTTGTAGTCGGATGTTGAGTTTGTGGTCAATTTCATCCAACTTTTTCTCCAATTCAACGAGTTTGTAAGCGTTTTCTTGTTGGACATTGTTGTAGTCTCCAATTCAACGGGCTTGTAAGCGTTTTCTTGTTGGGTATTGTTGTAGTCTATAAGGATGCGCTCAAGAAGAATTTTTATGTGCTAGTAGAAATTAACAACCTACATGTAGCCGACATATTTGGAGCATGTAGAGGTGCCTAAGTTGGGGACCCAATCCCAGGTCATAGCATGGATGTGATGGTTTCGAGTGTAATGGCAGCCTTGTTAAACAACGACTCCAATTCATTCAATCTCATGGCGGACAAGCTCGAGGATAAATTGTTCATAATGAGCCCTAGAATCTCTTGCTCGGATTTGGGTTCTTAGTTGAGAGGTGGAAGTCAATTTACTAGATGATGGAGTGGCAACATAGGGGCAACCTCTACCCCTTCCCTGACAAGGAGCAACCTGCCATCCGCAAGTCATGGTACAACAAAGTGGCTCGCTGAAGGAAGTAAAGGGGTCGAGATAGGTGAGAGGATAAGGATTTTTTGACTGAATTAACTGAAGTTGAGGAGTGGAGAAGAGGTGGTTAGAAGGGGGGATGTGTAACACCCTCCTCCCACATTTACCCAGGTTATTAGCCTACCAGGATAAACATGTGAAGAAGAGTTACTATGGTATGATTCAACCTCCTGGATCACCTTAAGGAAGTGAAACCAATAGACCAACACTTTAAAAACCTCCCTCAGGAGCTACAAAATATTCGAGAGCCAATCGACCCCTCCAAGTGTCCAACGCCTAAGAGAACTTGCTTCTTGACTGAACTAGACCCCTAGTCGCTACCATGACAAGTCTTCCATGAGACTGATACCCTCAAGTCGCTCCTAGAGCGAGGCATCCATACGAATGCAACCTATTTTAGGCAGTTATGTGCTAGTGACCCCAAATTCTAAGCCACTTTCAGGGCTAGGACTCAAGCCTCTGTCCAAAACTTCATGAAACTTCCAGAAATGATGAATAACATTGAAACAAGGATACTAATGCAAAAACTTGAACAAGGACTTGAACTTACCCTTACCAACCAGGATAGACATTCCATCAACATATCGTAAAAATGTAATGTACATGTCATAAATACACATCTGAACATAGAGACTTCATACTTATCTGAGAATTGCCAAGAAGGTCTGATGCCCTCTCATAATCGTTGAAATATCATCTATTAGGTCATACATTCATTAACATTTCATTTACGAAACCAAACAAGATAAGAGCCGTAAATCAAGTTTGTCATAATCCATGCTTATAACCAACTTATAACCAACAAATCAACAATGATAGAACAACCATTATAGCCACATAATAACAAACACATTTACACATAAAACACAAGAGGAAAAGAACTCTTATTAACATATGCAAAATGCAACTAGGTTAGAGACTTCCACGTACCACCAAACCATAGATTGGGATGAACCAAATCTTTCTTTCAGCCAATCACCATTGTGCCATATTCCAAGCATGAATGTGAGACTTACAACAAAACAACCAGGGCTTCCTTAGGGTGTACCGCAATACACCAAGGGATTCCTAGGCCCAAACCCTCATCTATAAAACTAGGCTTTGCTATAATCGCACCAAGGGATTCCTATGCCCAAACAAAGAAAATACACTACCAGGGTTTACCACAATCCCACTACATACCGGTCCAGAGATCACTAGGCCTACAAAAGCATGTATGCCTCTAGATTTCTGAACCTAAACCATGAGGACTTTGTCCGTCTCCACACTCTAGGTTTTATCGTATATCCTGCCATTAACCAGTCAAGGATTCTTAGGTCCAACAAGGGTATACAGAATTAGGATTTACCACAATCCCACCTTCACTGATCCAAGGATTCCTAGGCCTTTTGTTTCCTCCTAAGACCGCCCCACTTAGTTTCGAAACCGTCTGGAAATCCAACTCAACCACGTAAGAGAAACCCCATCACTCCATGACTATCTGGAAATGGAAAGGAAAGGCTGAAAACCATAGTCACACCTGGAAAAACCCATTCCAATGACAACAAGAGAACCAAAAACACACATGCATGTACCATGCATGCCAAAACTAGCAATGAAATCATACATGCAACTCGATACCTGCAAGCAATTCCACTTTAGCCGCTTGATCCAACTCTTCCTTTCTTGATCTTGTCTTCCCTTTGCTTTCTTGTCCTTCCTTTTACTTCCTTCCTCTAGTGCTAGAGTGCTCCAAGAATGCTCAAGTGTCCAAGAGTATGAGAGAGTAGATAAAATAGAGAGAGCTCCAAAATTGAACTAAAAAAAGGTTGTGAACTGATCCTTAGAAACCTTTTTATTAGTTAGGCTTTTATTTTATTCAATTTCCATTATTTTTCTTCATTTTCCTCCTCACATGCAATGTGTGACTCTTCAACTTCCTTTTATCCTAATTTTCATTATTTTCATAAATAAAATGCCAATAATTTCCTCTTTCCTTTCTAAAGCCTATACCAATTTCCCTTAGCCATAGTAAACAAAATGAAAACCCACTAGGATGTTTTTCCCAACATACAACTTGGAATACATGTCCCATGAATTTGGTCTTTTTAATTTAATAAACTTTATTACATGAAATTTTGACCTGGGGCTATTACAGGATAATTCCAGCACAAGAGCAATTTGAAAAAAGGGAGAGGTTTGAGGAATTTGCGATTTGATGCTCGGGAAGAGGCTTGAGGGAGATGGTGTATGAGCAAAGGGGATAACAAAAGAGAGCCTGAGAAAAGGGTTGAAAAGAGGGAGCTATGGAAGGCAGAGAATGGCTAGTAGGATGATTCCAATCGAATTGTTGGCTAGAGATATTCCATTCCAAAAACTGAGATAACCAGAGAAAGGCCCAAACAAGAAAAATTCGATGTGAAGGAAACTAAGGTTGAGCGATATTTGTCTTACCCTAGAGGTGGAGGGGCCTACACCAAGAAGTCAAATAACCAAGTTAGCAACATAGATGACAACATGCACCAAGTGAAATTCTCCATCCATAAGGGATGTTATTCTTGTATAACTATGCATGGTCATGATGAGAGCACATAAGAGTCTTAGTATGCACACCTTTTCTGGGGCTGGAGATTATATTACAAGTAAGCGAGGTTCACTGGGCATGATTTAAGGGCACTCCACATAGTTTCTATAGAGATTGTCTGCATTCCAATTTTCTTACTGCGAAGGGTTCCCATGGCGACCACGTCCTCAGAGAATTGATCACAGGTGTTTTGGAAATGAGTAATGGCTGTCATTTTAGAATAATGATTCAAAGTATTCACCCTAATACATGAGATGGTTGTGTGGAAAGTTGTATTGACCTGGTACAAAGTGTGATGCTAGAGGCAATGTTTTAAAACTCATACTAAGACTTGGAATCGACCGATGGCCAACTCTGACTCAGACTCCGAATCAATATCGACTCAGACTCCAACTCGGTATCAACTCAAACTAGTTGATTCCAATGAATCAGTCTTTGTAAAAACTACATTAAATATTTAATTTTAATGAAAACTCATATTTTTAAAGATTTTTATTCGTGTTTCCAAACTCAAAGCATTAGAATAATAGAGAGAATACACACTTGATTAAATCATGCTCATGAATATATATATTATATCAAAATGGCACCAAGTGCACTGCCCAATACATGTAATATATAGATCAGAACAAAAACACATAACTAATGCTGCTCCAAAAACCAACTCCAACTGCTCACAAAATCCTGACAAATGCTCACATAAAAGTAATGATATAGTTGTGAGAAAACGTGAGGGGGTAGGGTCACCTTTATAGGCGTGGGAGAAGGCTAGAGGGGATAGGAAATAGTTTAAACAAAAAAAAATGATTTCAAGTCTGTCTAGCCTGCTTTTTTTCTTGCCATCGAGACCGACCAGTTTAAGTGAGGCTCGGTTTTTCTGGCTAGTCCATACCAAACCAAACGAATTTGAGACCAATTCGCCTGGTTTGGTAACGGAGCAGCCGCTGAACCGAATAATTTACCTAGTCGGTCTAGGAAGGGGTATGGCTAGGTCAACCAGGCCGATTCCTAGTCAGATCGACCTAGTTTTAAAGCTATGGCTGAAGCTAGAATATCATAATAGAATTTTAAAAGATGACATTCATGGTGTGATTCTTGTTAATGTGTTTATTCATCATGTTAGAGTAGGTGGGGAGAGCCCGTGTTGGGGGTGTTAACATTCCCTGACTTGAAATTAGATTGAAATATGTGTTAACATTCTCTGACTTGAAATTATATTGATAACCATATTTCTAAAGTTACATTACACTTCTACATTACTTTTAACTTTCTTTGACTTGAAATTAGATTGATAACCATATTTCTCAAGTTGCATTATGCTTCTACATTAATTTCATCCTTTCTTACACCAAAATACTCATGATTATAACATATTTTGATGTACATTACTATTCATTTACACCATTGTAGTTTCATACAATGCTAAGATCATTTAAGAAAGAAGATGAATCTTTATATCATCTCAAAACTCTTCAGGTAATGGACACAAAAAGAAAAACCAGTATCAAACTATGATTAAAGACATCCTTACTTGAAGTTGGTGCACAAAGATAATAGCAAGAAGAAATGACATCCTTGCTTGAAGTTGGTGCACAAAGATAATAGCAAGAAGAAAACCCTGTTTCCTTAACAAGATGGGAAACAAATTATACCACCATAAGATTCCAGAGGACCACAACTTTCCAAAACCAGGTTGGAAGAAATCAAGATCCAAATTTCCTTGAGAAGAAATCGCCCAAACTAAAAGGATCATGACCCAAATATAACGTAATAAATGGGAGGTCTCACGAATCACCCAAACTAAAAGAATCATGACCCAAATAAAACCTAGTAAATGGGGAGGGTCTATTCTAAGTAAATGATAAATTTGCAGAGATGCTCATGGGAAGATATGCAATGTGGACAAAAAAACACACATAGAATACACACACACTCCAGAGACCAACACCAAAAAAAGAATGCACCTAACTCATACCTAGATTTAGCACATAGATGCTCAAGGAAAGATATGCAACTATGGACCCAAAAACCATAAATAGAATATACTCACCCTCAAAGACCAAAACTAGAAGAACAATGCACCCATCTCATACCCAAAAACCATACATAGAATACACCCACCCTCAGAGACCAAAACTAGAAGAAGAATGCACCCATCTCATACCTATAGTTTGTTTTAAACAAACAAAAATTCCAAACCCTATGCCAAATTATAAACCATACATTCAATGAGGCTTTTACTAGTTTGGGAACAAACCAACATTCCTCCCTTCAACACAACAATGGCTTTAACTAGGTTGGGAACAGAACAATGACATTAAATAGGTTGGGAACATGCCACCTTGTAATCCTCTCTTCAACACAACAATCTTCTCTTACACGAGATTTCATCATCTGAACTTTCCAAATTCATTCTTCTGCTGAGGGGTTCATGTCAATGACTCAAATTAGTTTCATGCATACAAATCAGGGGAAGGCTTTTCCTTTCGACACTAGTTTTAGTTTCTCTGCTTATAAGCAAATTATAATCCATTAATCCATTGAAATTGTTTAAGCAACAAAATAACGATATTACAAGCCCTCATTCCAAAGCTCATGTTTTTCTTTCTTCAAAGGGACAGTTAGGAGTTTTCTATTAAAAATAAAATCTAGTTTTCAGGCTAGAACCCTTACATCTTTCATCCAATTCCATTATAATCTCGTTTTGAGGTGTCCAAACCATAAGGAACCTATGCTTGTGGCATTTTTTCCTGTAATTATGAAAATATTCCTATTGTATTCTCTCTGAAAGACTCCTAGATACAAAAAAACCTACATAACATCAGATAGATTAAGATAAGGAAGATAAACAAACAAGTAAATTTCCTACCTATAATCTCCCCTAGTTGATTTTCCATGTAAATAAATAAGACCAAGGGCATGGGATATTTGAAGCTAAATGGTGGGTAAAAATTATAGTGGGCATTACTTGTGGTTTAAAGATGGTTATGGAAATTGACAAAGGTAAAGAGGCAATAATTGGCATTTCCTTATGAAAATAAAGGAAAATAAAGGAAAATAGGAGAAAAGGAAGGTGAAGAGACACAAATTTGCATGCAAAGGAAATTAGAGGAAAAATGAAGGAAAATGAAGAAAAAATAGACATCAATTATAGAAAGGCATCAGAGAATCAATTGCTAGCTTTTGGACAATTTTGAGTTGAGCTCTTGTTCATTCTCTCATACACTCTTACACACTTAGAGCCTTTTTGGAGCATTCTAGCATTCACTTGGACTTGGAGAAAGCAAGCAAAGGACAAGCAATGAATTGTTGGGCAACGAAAGAGAAGGTCGGATCAACAACTATAACAGGGATACTTTGCAAGTAACATGTTGCATGTGCGATTTCCTTGATGATTTTTGAATGCATGATATATACATGTGGTTACTTGTTTATGTGTTGTCATTGGCACAGAAATTTGTCTAGATTGATAGTGGTTTTAGCCTTGCCTTACCATTTCCTGGATAGCCATGATGTATTGGGTTCCCCATTTGAATTTGCTGATTAGTTCTTAGGTTCCATATGGCTGTGGGTTCAGATAGGATCTTTGGAGCCCTGGAACAAATTGGGTCCTAGGAGGCTATGGGTTGAGATGGTAGTTCTCTGGATCCTTGTAACAACTTGGATCCCTGGAGGCTATGGGTTAATATGGAATCCCTGGAGCCCTGGACAACTTGGGAAGAGACCAATATGGAGGATGTTAGTGATTTTTGGACCGGTTAGGTGAAATCACTGTGGTTGAGGGTTGATGTGGTTTGGACTCCAGAAACCTTGGTTGGTTTAATTTGGTTTAACCCATATGATCCCACATTCATGCTTGGAATATGGTGTGGGGGCGATTGGATGAAAGAGATATTTTGGTTCAGACAATCTATGGTTGGGTGGTACGTGGAAGTCTTGAATTGGTTGGAAATTGCACATGATAATATGTCCTATTTTTCCTATTGTGGTTTATGAGCACTTGTACTAACTATCACGTGGATCTTATGACTGATTTGTCATGGCTTCTGTTCTAGTTATATGATGGTTATATGCATGTTTCTATGATGTGCTCTTACTATGGATTTCTTTCATGATTTGATAAGTTATTGAACTATTGATCAATGCATGGGCTAAAAAGTGTTGTTGTAGCTAGCTTGAGAGGGCATAAAGTCTTCTTGGTGATTCTTAGATGAAGTTCAAAAGTTTATGATCAGATATGCATTCATGTCTTATAGCTTCTATGTTTAACATCTGTTTGACGAAATGTGTATCATGGATTAGGCATGTCTAGGTCAAGATCTTGCTCAAGTTTTGAATGGTTGGCATTATTATCATTTTAGTTATGTTTATGGAAAATTGCAAATAGTTCTGGGTAGTGGCCTGAAGGCTAGCTTGAAAAAGTAGCATAGATCTCGCCATCGCATGCACATAACTGGGGATTTTGGGTCATAACCGCATGGAGATAGGTTTGTGCATGCAATTATAACCTCCAAACGACATGGATACTATGTTATGGGTGTGGTTGTGGAGTTAATCTAGAGAAAATGACTTCCAGCTCAGGGAATGACCACCTGGGGTGGCTGTCAGGCACCTGAGTGGTCTGTAGTCTCTGTGGGATGTCGGTATGTGTTCTGGTTCGTAGGCCCCACTTCCATAACCAGAACTTGGAGGTTGGGTCATATCATAATGACATTCATTTCATGTTTTCCCTGCAGATCTTGTAAAAGTGAGTAAATGTGGGAGGAGGAATTTACACGATCGCTCTAGGATCTTCTTTAAACAAGATTTCATTGGTCAAACATGCTGCTATGGACCTTAGAATTTCTTTCCCTTTTTCCTTGCTGCACCTTCACTGGCTTCGACCTATACTATCACTATCTGAAATATGGTGGAATGCATTTCTTCCATCTCTGCCAATTTGCAGTGCATGGCTTTTGTTTCAGTCCTAATTTCACCTTGTAACATGTTGATTTTGATTTGCATCAACTCGAGCATGGCATTTATAAACATCTGGAAATATTTATGTGCTCTCTCCCTTGCCTCATTCCTCTGAATAAAATTGCTCATCATACCTTCCATTGCTTCCAATATACTGTCCATAAGCTGGTACATATCAACATGCTCATTGTTATGGAATGAAGAGCCTATATTCTCCATGAAGGGATGACACAACATTGGGACATGCCATGGATGCAGATGTTCATCACCAAAGCTATACTAAATCGTGTAGTAAATTTATGATTTGCACCCTTAACTCAGTTCACAAGTTTGCAAGTGTTTTTTTAGGTCCAAGCCACATGTTTTGTCATGCTGATATAAGTTTTAGTATGCAATCATTGCAAACATAATAAGAGTACTTCTATTGTTTTCACTTTCCTAACAACTGAAAATTAACACATAATTTTTGGCAAGCATTCACACATATGAGACACTTATTTTTGGTCAAGTTGACCATGGAAAAACCCCACAACCTATTGGGAAAACTGGTCTTCAAAGGAGAATTTGATTTCTTAAGGAAATTTAAATAAGTAATAAAACACAATACTTATTACCCTTTTTTCTGTAGCATTAATTGCACTCATTTTGGAAATTTGTACCCACTAAAATTTCAGATTTCCACAAAATTCACATGCCCAATAATTTAGCAAATTACCTCTGCCTAACTTCTCGAAAATTGTGCCTAGAATTTGCCTTGAAAACAGTGCTGAAGTCTACCTCGTTTTCTGTGTGAAAGGATGGCTGTACCTGCTTAATAATCATGCCAAACAATAGTTGGAAACCTCGTTGATTTTCGTGCTACCTGGAGAAGACTTCCCAAAATTTGTGCCTCGAATTTTGGGCCTAAATTAAGCTGATTATTCCTTGAAATTTATGCTTAGAACCTCCTCAAAAATCATGTCAAGCTCCTCAGTTTTTGTTCTAACATCCCTCGAAATTCGCATTGCCTCTTCCTAGAAATGCATGCAACTGTTTGTACAGTCTCCTTGGAATTCAAGCACCTTATTCTTAGCTATAAATTCTCCTTATCCTTGAATATTTCTCTTCTCCTCTTTTCTCCTCATGCTCTCTCAAGTGTGAAGTGAATAATGAGATCCCTTTTCCCTCTTTTGTCTCATGGGAAAATATTGATTCCCTAAACCTAGGATCCATTGGTTGAGATTTAATCTCCAAATCTCAAGATGTGTGGTGGGGATCAATTCCTCCCAAATGACCCCCTCAAGACATTGGCCCCATCACTTAAAAGTATCCTAGTACCTTTTTCAATTTGTGTACATTTTTCTATTTTTCTCATAAAGTGATTTTTTAACTCACTGTAATATTAGAAAAGTACACTATGTAGTTTACACATAAAGTCACTTTATAAAGTACAAGTGACTTTAATATTAGAAAAAGTACATGGTACAACACTTGTAAGTAGATTTTCCACTCATGACATTAATATAACCCATAAATGTCACCAAGACAAAAGTAATTAATGTGTTCACTAGGCTAAAATGGATAAATGCCTAATAACACCTCACCTTGGTACTATTTCTAACAATCCCTCTTACCGAGGAGGGTGTTGCTCACCACTCCCATCTTGTCTCTGAAGAAAACATGCTTGCCTCTTGGAAACGACTTGTTGATAATGTTTGCTACCTTCAACTCTGATTATCGGAGTAAATCATAGTTGGTCTCAACATTTGACCAAATAAACCATGAAGCATCTTGCGAAGCCATAATGCCTCACACCCTACCTGAATAGTTGCCATATACTTTGCCTCTGCGCTGCTCAATGCCACTGAATTCTATTTCCTACTAAACCATGACACAACTGTTGAGCCCAATGAGAAAAAACATTTGAAAGTACTCTTTTGGCCAATGACACTGCCAGCCCAATCTAAGCCTATGCAACCAATCAATTTGACTCCATCACATCTGACATAGTCCAAACCATGATACGCTGTGCCCTGTAAGTACCTCAACACATGTTTTTCAGCCACCCAGTGAACTCTCATGGGCTCCATCATAAAATAACTCAATGTGTTGACTGCAAAAAAAATACATGGTCTAATATTGACTAGATACGTTAATGAACCGATCAATTGATGATACAAAGTGGGATCCACCAACTCAGAATCAACATCATGCAACTTCTTCTAGTTGGTGACCATATGAGTAGCCATAGGCTTGCAACCATCTATATAGAATCTCCTCAGGATATCTCCTGCATACCTGCCGTGGCCCACAAATATGTGCCCATCCTCTTGCCAAACCTCCTACCCCAGAAAGTAATGCATCAACCCCATATCAGTCATATCAAACTCTAAAGCAAGATCTTTCTTGCAGTGCTGGATGAGACTGTCCTCCCCTATAATAAACAAATCATACACATATTGTACTATAATGAGTAGATCGTCACCTACCAAGAGAAAGTATAGAAGTATAGGTTCAGATATGCATCACTCTTCTAGAACCCCATCTACTGCAAGTAGGCATCTATCCTCTCGTACCATGCCCTCAGTTCTTGCTTCAGTCCATAAAAGGATTTCTTCAGCATACAAACATGAGACTCCCTCCCATGCAACTCAAAGCCCTCAGGCTGCTCAATGTACACCTCCTCTTGTATAACACCATTGAGAAAGGTGGTCTTCACATCCATCTGGTGAATCCTCTAGCCCATCTTAACTGCTATAGATATCACTACTCTAATGGAAGTATAACTAGCAACCGATGCAAAGGTCTCCTCATAGTCAACTCCCTCTACCTATGAGAACCCCTTTGCCACAAACTGAGCTTTGAACTTCTCCATGCTACCATCCACAAAATTTTTGATCTTATACAACCACCTGGAAGTCACCACTGACTTCCCATCAGGATGTGGAACTATCTCCCAGATATCATTCTTCATGATAGAGGCATACTCCTCCGCCATGGCATCCCTCGAAATCTGCTGTCTAGCGGCCTCCTCAAAACTAGCTGGCTCTGTCTCCACAACATCTTCCATAAGGCCACCCAACCTCTCTGGTGGTATGATCTCCCTCATCGACAACTTGGGTCTCCTCATTGCCTCTTGAGCCTCCTTTAGGGTCTCCCGAAGCCATCTTGGTTTCCCCTTCCCTGTAGTATTATCTTGTGGTGGTATGGGAAAATCCTCAACTAGTGCCTCTTCTCCAAGCGAGGAAGGATCTGAAATAATCAATATAGATCCTAAACTTTGAGATACTGTGCCTAGTGAACCTACAATAGGTGATCCGGTACCAGGTGAAATTGTGCCTGGTGAACCTGTCACCCCTTAAGAAGGTGAACCTCCTGATCCTGATGTACCACCAGATGCACCTGAAACTTGTGGTGTGTCCCCTTGTTGAGGCGCCTCCTACTCTACCTGATCAACCTACAAAGACCTTCTCAAAGCCCTCTCCTCCTCAAATGTCACATCCCTCGTTAGGAAACTCTTCCTCCGTGCAAGAAGATATGTATGCTAGGCTCTACTGATCTCACTGTAACCCACTAGGGCACCCCTCTCTGAAGTTGGTTCCAACTTCATCCTATTATCCTCGGGGATGTGTGAATATGTTAGGCACAAAAATATCTTGATGTACCCAACTTCTTGATTCTTTCCGATATGCACCTCCTCAAGAGTCTTTCTCCCCAAGATTTTGTGTGGGCTCCATTTCTGCAAATAAGCAAAAGTGTTACATGCCTCGACCCACAAGAAGAAAGGTAAACTTTGATCATGCAACATAGCTCTAGATACACCCACAATGGTCCTGTTCTTCCTCTCTACTAGGGTTATAAGGAACAATGAGCTCCCTCTTGATGCCAACACTCCCACAAAAATCCTTCATCTCAACAGAAGTGTACTCACCCCCATTGTATGATCTCAACACCCTAATTTTTCTCCATATTGGGTTCTCCACAAGAGCCTTAAACTCTTGCAATATCTGGAAGACCTCATCCTTGGACTTCAAGAAGTAAATCCAGGTCCTCCTGGAGTGGTCATCAATGTATGTCACATAATACTCATACCCACTCAATGAAACATGGGACATAGGACCACATATGTCAGAATGAATCAAGTCAAGGATACCTGCAACTTTGCTGTCACTATTTTGGAAAGGTGTCTTGGTGTACTTTCCCAAAGAACACCTCTTGCACACATCATGATTCTTTGTGTTGAAGTTAGGCAATCCTATGACCATCTCCCTCAAAATTATGAAATATCCATGGTGCAAGTGGGCCATCCTCCTATGCCACAACTCACATAACTCACTGCCACTGGTATATATATATATATATATATATATATAATATATAATATATATATATATATATATATATATATATATATATATTATATAATATATATATATATATATATATAGTCTGCAAGTGGGCCATCCTTCTCAAAGCCCTCTCCTCGAAGAGGCTAAAATAAAAGTATATATAGTCTCCCACTACAAGCTCCAATCAAACAAGAAGACTTGATACTAGATCCCCTGGGATATATCAACATTTGTCCCTTTCAGAACAATACCTCATACAATATGTTCTCCAATTTAGATACTGATATCAAACTCTTCTTCAACCCTAGAACATTCTTTAACCCTGGAACATAAAGAACATCTTTCACCTTCAGAGGAGGTGATGACTCCCTCTGAAATGAAACAAGCCCCATATCCATCGCCTTGAATTTGGAGTTGTCACCAAACACAACCTCCAAGTCAATGTCATCCTCCAAAAGGCCCGTGAAGTGCTCTCTAACTCTGATCATATGGAAGAATGCTCCATTGTCTATGAACCAAGAAGAGGAACATATGGCATGAGTGGCTAAACTCACCACCAAAGCACACTCTGAATCAAACATAACCGCAAAATCATCCACATCTGCTGATGATGCATCCCCCTATTTCTTCTTACCCTTCTTATTGGGACACTGAACAACATAGTGACTCATCTTCCCACAAGCAAATCATTTCACTTTGCTCATGTCCTTCTCCTTATCCTTCTGCTTCCCCTTCTCCTACTTTTCTCCACTAGAATACCCCTTCTTGATGTTCTTTCCCTTCTTTCCCTTAGCTGCAAGAGCAACATTCTCCTCTTCACCTCCCCCACCACTCTTGTTGCCACCTCTCACACTCATCTTGATCTCCTCCTAGATGAATTCATCCCACATTCTCCTCTAACCAGGAAAGTTCTCTTTGGCCACCAAGCCATGGATAAAGCCATCCCACTTCTCGGTGAACCCATCTAAGGCAATCCTAACCAACAACTACTCTGGAATAACCTCTCCAATGGAAACTAACTCATCCTTCACCTATGAGACTATGGTGAGGAAAGAGGTGGCACTATTGGTCTTGGTCATATTGGTATTGTTTATTTTTTTTTCAAAGCACCATCTTCCTGTTCTCATTAGAATTCTGGTGCAAGGAGACCAAGGAATTCCACATTTGATAGGCATATCTCATCCCTGAAACATGAGGGAATAAATGGTCCTTGATGACATCTAGAAGGATCCTCTTTGCATTTACATTTTTATTGTTGAAATCCACCAATTGAGCTGGATCAATGGGTGCTTACACAACTGCTTCAACAACATCCCACACTTCCACCTCCTCCAGTAAAAGCACAATCATCTCCTTCCATGGGCCAAAGTTTTCAACCCCCATCAATTTGTCCTCTAGTCTCAACCCAATAGCCATGACCCCACAACCATCAAAATGAAGCAAATATGGAAGCTAGAACCTTCCTCTCTCTGAACCGTTGAAGTCTTTGGGTTTCTGGAAAAGTTTCAAAGGTTTTGTTTCATTGTTTGAAGACTTTAGATGCTTGCTTCCCTCTTAATAAGCTAACTGAAATAAAAGATTTGAGCTTCAACTTAGCTCTAATACCATGTAGAAAAATTATGATCTACACCCTTTATTGGGTATGTGTTATATTCTTTCCATGACTAGCCCCACGTGCGAAGCTTGGGGGTTAGAGGGGGGTGACAACTCCCTTTACGGGGTTCAGGGTAGTGCCCCAGGAAATTTTTTTTGGACCGTATATTAGGTGGGTAGACCTACCTATGGTTTTGTGCATGGATTTCACACATGGATTTGGGCATGATGGTTTTTTTCCCATGGTATTTTGTAGATCTGGTCAAGGGAACTACGGTTATGTCCTAATCCAGGGTTAATGGATTAGGGTTGATGGATGCTTTGACATGTATATATATGTATTGTAACATTGAAAGGAACATAATGAAAAATCAATCTGGCAGTCCTAGTTTTGGGATCTAGGGGAAAATCTGTGTCTATCTGTTTTATGTTTTATGCTCTCACCATTGTTTATATTTTATTTTTTAAGAATTCGTTTGCAGCTAATTTTTGTGCAGGGTTAAAACCTACACCCTTAACCCAATTTATAAGTTTGCATGTTTTTGTTTAGGCCGAACCCACATGTTTTTTCATACTGATATAAGTTTAAGTATGCATTCATTGCAAACATAATAAGAGTACTTCTACTATTTTCACTTTCCTATCAACTCAAAATTAACACATAATGTTTGGCAAGCATTCACACATATGAGACACATATTTTTGGTTAAGTTGATGCTGGAAAAACCCCACAACCTCTTGGGGAAAACCAATCTTCAAAGGAGGATTTTATTGCTTAAGGAAATTAAGATAAGTACATAAAACACAATACTTATCTCCCTTTTTGCTGTAGCAATAATTGCACTCATTCTGGAAATTTGTGCCCACTGAAATTTCAATTTTCCACAAAATTTACATGCCCATAAATTTAGCAAATTATCTCTACCCAACTCCTCAAAAATTATGCCCAAAATATACCTTGAAAATAGTGCTGAATTCTACTTCGTTTTCTGTGTGAAAGGATGTTTGTACCTCCTTAAAATTCATGCCAAACAATAGTTGGAAACTTCATTGATTTTCGCGTTGTCTGGAGCAGACTTCTTGAAATTTGTGCCTCAAATTTCAGGCATGAACTGAGCTGATTCTTGCTCAAAATTTGTGCTCAGAATCTCCTTGAAAATCATGCCCAACTTCTCAATTTTTGTGTTGTTGTCCCTCATAATTCATGCTGCCTCTTCTTAAAAATGCGTGCAATTGTTTGTACAGTCTCCTCCAAGGAATTTGAGGACCTTCTTCTCATCTGTAAATTCTCCTCCTCCTTGAAGCTTTCTCTTCTCCTCTCTTGTTCTCATGCTCTCTCAAGTGCGAAGTGAAGAATGAAATCCCCTTTCCCTCTTTTGTCTCCTTGGAAAAGATTGAATCCTTACACCTCAGATCCAATGGTTGAGATTTAATTTCCAAATCTCAATGTGTGGTTGAGATCAGTTCTCCCAAATGACCCCCCTCACACATTAGCCCCATCACTTAAAAGTCTACTAGTACCTTTTTCAATTTTTGTACATTTTTCAATTTTTCTCATAGAGTAATTTTTCAACTCACTTTAATATTAGAAAAGTACACTATGTACTTTACACATAAAGTCACTTTATAAAGTACAAGTGATTTTAATATTAGAAAAAGTACATGGTACAACACTTCTAAGTACCTTTTCCCCCATGACATTAAACTCACTTTAATATTAGAAAAGTACACTGTACTTTACACATAAAGTCATTTTATAAAGTACAAGTGATTTTAATATTAGAAAAAATACATGGTACAACACTTCTAAGTACCTTTTCCACCCATGACATTAATATAACTCATAAATGTCACTGAGACAAAAGTAATTAATGTGTTCACTAGGCTAAAATAGATAAATACCTAGTAACAACTCTCCTTGGTACTATTTCCAACAAATTGGTTCCCTTCCTTACTCGATGTCCTCCGTAGAGTGGGATGATGACTTCTGCTCATTGTATAATCCTGAATGACCCTAACACCAAAACTGTCATTTCTATCTCGGCCTCTAATCCCTCTCCATGTCACAATTAATTGCAAGACTGGATCATCCATTTCAAATTGGTTTTGAATTTCTTATATAGAGTATAGATTGATATAGAGAAGGAGAAGAACTAGCACAAACCTAAGGCGAATTGAATGCAAACTCAAAATTGCTAACCTCGACCAATTAAAAATCCAAATTCCACTGTAATGCGGAGGGAACAATGGACATCTGGACATTGACTTAACTCGATTCTCATGCCATCTGTGGATGCGATTTCGACAAGGGTACTACAGATGAGTTGTCTGAGGCTAGGGAGTTGATGTCTGCCGCCAGTCCATATGGGCCATCATCAAAGGTTGAACTCGAGCCTTTAAATTCCATATATTGGTATGCACTTCAAAATACTCATATTCCAACATTCTTAATTAGCCTTTTATGATTATAATTATTCCCTTTATCATATGAAAGGTTCATGGCAGAAGGGAGATTAATGAAAGTCTATTATTCAATTCTAAGGACCCTTGGTCTAATCTTGTTCCTTTGTTGGCTAAATCATCTGCTGTAGGATTCAAATTCCTTAGAACATGAAAAAATTCAACTGGTTCCAAATGATGGAATTGAAGAAGAATCATAAGAAATATGTGGGAGAGATTGTTGTTATGTTGACCTTTTGCCTCCCATAACTCCTAGATTACAATCAATGAATCACTAAATACCATGTTTTTCTAAATTTTATTTTTGATGGCTAGCTCTAGTTCTTTCCAAAGAGCAAGATACTCTGGTTGATTATTAGTTGCAATCCCCAAATCCAAAGCATAATGTATCTCAATTTTTTCATCAGTGCAAAGGATCACCCCTTACACTCCTACCACCCCTAGATTTCCTTTCGAGGTTCCATAAAAAAATAGAGAACATTGATATTTGCTTGCACACCAATTCTGGAAGTCCACTGGGTTTTGTCTAATATAGGGTGTTTTCCTTCCAATTGGGCAAAGCTTAAATCTATTAGCATGATCTAAAGGCTTACCCACCCTAACCCAATATTTTTTAGATGGGGTGAGATCATCCAACACTAAAGATTTATATCCACAGACGTGACAACTTTAGACATGAGAGTTAATGCCTTATGAACCACTTTTGAGGAATTTGGCTTTTCGTCTTTAAAAAGTATCCCATTTATAGGTAGGCATACTTACCAATAGATATAGTTAGGAAGTACTGAATATCATTGATTACAAGAGATGTGGGATTTCTAGGCCAAGGAACTTATTTTTTCCATTCTATGAACATTTTAGACTAGGTCTCCAGGATTGCGTCTTTGTGAAATAGATTCACATACCTACCAGACCTCTAAGGATAAGGAACAAACCTTGAATAGATTGGGAATTATCTCCTCCAAATCCATACATAAAGGGCATCTTGATGCACCTTCAATGCTCCACTCTTTTATATTTCCAGCTATGAAAATATTTTGATGGACTAAAGTGCGAAAAAAGCTACTGACTTTTGGAATGCCATCCATGTGCCATATCTCCTTCCACAACTTATCAGGGGTTAGATGAGCCAGTTGTTTAACAAGGGAAGTGTAACCTTATTTGACTGTATAACTTTAGAGTGAACTTAGTCTCCATGTGTGCTAATCCTGATCTAAACATGAAATGGGGGTTATTCCTTTAAGATTACTAATTAACAATTCCCATTGTTGTTGAAGATTAGGAGGGAGGTTCAAAAAAGACCAACCATACCAAATTCTCTTATCATTCCAATTTCAAATGTCTTTGAGATTTTTATATCCCTTATGTTGCATCCAATCCGCGAGTTCATAGATCTCTTCTTGATTTCCCAATGAACCATTTGTGGTGAGGTTTTCCTTCTACAAATTTATGTGCTCCATTTCCTGCTCGCTAGCTTACATGCTTAAGCACAATTGGGGTTTCCTTTTTACATAACTTCCAAATTTTGGAACTTGATTAGGACCAATCTGTCGATTCTGCTCTAAGTAGACAAGTTTTGTGGAAACAATTTTTTAGGAAAGTTTGTTGCCACCAATGCTTTGAGTCAGATAATAACCTCTAGACTATCTTAGCTCCAAGGGCCATATTCATGAAGTGAGGGTTTTTAATTTCTAACCCCCTATGAGATTTAGGTAGCTAAACAATGTTCCATTGCACCAAGTGAAATCTTTTTTCATTGTTTTTCTCTCCTTGTTAAAGGAATTTTCAAACGAGGGCACTGATTTGATTGACCACTCCTTTTGGAACCAAGAATATAAAACATAGGCATAGTAGAAGTGACGAAAGGATTGCTTTAATCATTACTGATCTCCTTGTAGTCATAATCCACTGAGCTTCTCATGCAATTTTTTTTTGTAGGACCTCGCTCCAGTTCTCTGAGCTCATCATTCCTAACGAGAGGATTTCCCAAATATTTAAAGTTCCTATGTCTTATTCTTACTTGGATTTATAGAGAGTTGGTGATCTCCTATAATGTGGAATCAAGGCATTCCATTATAATAGTTGATTTTTCTTTTTATTCACTAACCCCCTAATAAGTCTAAGTAGGAATCCAAAATTCTTCTGAACCGACGATTGATAATTTTTTAGGCCCCTCCTAGAAGAAGCATGTCATTTGAAAATCGAGAGTGGTTGACCTCTTTGACATTTATAATGATGCTAATGCCAATCAAACGACCCTCTGTCCTTTCCAACTCCAAATTTATACTCAAACTTTCGACAACTAGGATTTATAATAGAGGGGTGATAGGGCACCCCTGCCCGAGGCCCCTAGAGACTGTAAAAAAAATGGAGGGCCTACCATTGACAAGCGAAGAAATCCAAGGAGCACCTATACATGCCATTATCCATTTGATGAATTCTTTACTAAATCCAAACTTTTCCATAACTAAAAAGGGGAATATTCAGTCAAATGTGTTAGCCATATCAAGCTTGATAACTATACTAGGATCCCTGCTCTCCTTGCTTGTATGAATGATCTCTTGGACTAAAATGAAGTTATACAAGATTTGTTGATGTGCATGAACCCCCCATTATTTTGGGATATAATTTCTAGAAGGACCTTCCTTAATCTGTTTGCAATGACCTTTGTGATGATTTTGTAAGCTCAGTTGCATAGGGAAATTAATCTAAACTGAGATAAGGTGAAGGGATTGGAATATTTTGGAATCAAGGCAAGGAAAGAGGAATTCATATTCTCTCCCAACTTTTATTCCCCCTAGATGAGTTAATCATTCGCATAAAATCCTTTTTAATAAGTGACTAGAAGGAGTGAAAGAAGCTTATTGAAAATCCATCTGGTCCGGGGGCTTTATCTGGGTCTAATGACCAGATAGCCCCAATTACTTCCTCCTCTTATACCTCCTTGACAAGATGATGTTTTTCAAAATTGGAGACTATAAAAAAATACAAGACAGGAAGTCCCTTTTTTTGATAGGATCAACCTCTTTATATTCTGTGTATAGTGCCTAAAAAGGAGAGAGAGATTCTTTCTTTATTTATTCAAAGGAGGTTAATTTGGGTCTTCTTTCCATAAATATTTCTGTAACCTGATCGCGGATTTCCCTAGCCTTGGATTGCTTATGGAAGAAAGTTGTGTTATGATCTCCTAGTTTTAGCCAGGTGCTTCACAATTTAGCCTCACAATTTAGCCTCTAATATTCCTCTTCTTGCCTTTGGATTACCTGTATTTTTCTGATCATCTCCTCCTCTTTTTCAATTTGCTAATCTTCCACCAATCTAGAACCCACTAGGGATTGATGCCACTCTATTTTCCTATATAGATATAGATTTTGATGCCTAGGGGGTTTATAATTATCCTTGGCCCAAGATCTTAGAGCTATTTTAACTCCTTTTAACTTAGATTCCCACACAAAATCAAGAGATCAACCGATGGGGGAGTTCCAAGCTTGTTTTATGATATCCACCACATCTGCTTTCTGAATCCAAATTGGATTGTAGAAAAAGGGGATTGGTCCTAGATCTTCCAGTGGATCGATTCTGAGTCTGAAGGGTTGATGATCAGGCTCCCCTTGCGCTAAAATTGATGAAATGTGTTCTATCCCCTTAACTAGCTAGTTAATATGAAGACAGAATTAATCCAACCTGGACACTATAGGCCCCTCCCCGACCCTTCTATTTTTCCATGTATACTTCCTTTTCTTTGGGAATATATCAACCAAATGTTATTCAACAATCAAATCCTCCAATATTTCTCTAAACAGATCACTGGCTATACTCCCCCCTCTCTTTTCCAAGGAAAACCAAATTGTGTTGAAGTCTCCCCTGACAAGGTTCTTAGCATACCAAGGTTCTTAGCATACCAATCTTCTTCCTTGAGATTAATAAGGGAGTCCCAAAATTCACTTTTGTCTCCATAAGTTACTGGAGCATAAAAAATTATTATGGAGAATTGCTCCTTGGAGTCGTTCTTTTCTAGTCGAACTATGATCCAAAATTTCATCTTAATACTATAACAATGTAAAATTTGAAACGGGAACTATAAACTCAAAACGGGAACTCTGGCCAAAAAGCCCCGAAAAAACATCAAAAACAGTGCTAAAAATAAAAAGTGTGTATGCTGGAAGGATGATTTTATTTTTTAGGGGTCGATTTTGAACATGTTTTAAAAATGGCAGTGACTAGGAAATTTACTACGAAATTTTCGTGCAAAATATAGCTTCAAAACGAAAAAGTGATGATACTGGAACGATGATTTTTTTTTAGGGTCAATTTTCAAACTTTTTAAAAAATTCTAATAAAACCAAAATTTTATGTGCTAAACAAAGTTGTTTATGAGGAAAAAAACACATTAATGTTTTTGGTAGAATATCATTGTTCTTTCCTAAGTATAAATTCAACATGTTCTCAACCATAACATCAACATCAACGGTGCTATGTTTTTTTTGTTTCAATCCCACCATCTACTTCATGAGTAACATATTTCAATCTCTTCATGTCAAACACCATCCACTGAATTAATGGTCGGATCAATAATCAAATTCTATTGCACGTGACAAGCTCCTACAATCTCTTGTTTATGAGGAAAAAAACACATTAATGTTTTTGGTAGAATATCATTGTTCTTTCCTAAGTATAAATTCAACATGTTCTCAACCATAACATCAACATCAACGGTGCTATGTTTTTTTGTTTCAATCCCACCATCTACTTCATGAGTACCATATTTCAATCTCTTCATGTCAAACACCATCCACTGAATTAATGGTCGGATCAATAATCAAAATCTATTGCACGTGACAAGCTCCTACAATCTCTTATATAGAATCTACTTTATATATCTATGTTGTGTCATGAGCTTTCAATTTGGTTATTCATTTCACGTTTACTCGTCTCTAAGTGAATTTACCAATTATTAACAATTACCAATTATTAACAAGTGATATAGAGGTAATTACATACTATAATTGGCTCAATTAAACTAGTCAACGATTAATACTAATATGTATAATAGTTTAAAATCAATTTAACAATTAAAAATTCTTACAATGATAAAACTAGTTCTTTATGTCTGCAAAAATTCAATTCAGCAAATATACTATTTGTAGAAAATAAATCTATTACTAGGGCTACAATGTTGCTATATAAATTTACTACAACTACTTTTTATGAAATAATTGCAAGCGCTATTGAAAGAAACAAGGTATAACCACTGGGAAGAAAATAAGGTACATCTAGTAAAATACAGTATGAATATGTTATATAAAATACAATATAGTGGATAAAATAGAGTATAGCTATTTTACAAAAAAATAAAATAATTTACAAATATAAAAAAAATGAAATATTTCCTAAGTTAGAAAATAACAATTTGAATTCATTAAAATATATATGGATAGAAAGAAAACATATTTATATATTTACACAGAAAAATAACTTAAAATTAGCATTACCACTTCTTTAGAGTGGCCCTTGCTCTAGAGTAGAATTGGTAATCACAAGCATACACACACTAACCTGCAAGATTGGAAGCAATTACTTTTTGAATTTCAGGAAAAAATGATTAAACACCAAAACAATAAAATCCCTTAAACTTAGTTCTCTTAATTTTTATACAAAAACTACTTAACGATAATAACTTCCTACTAAATTCTAGTGTTTTTTCCCTTAGTGCCCAGGAATACGACCATTTTTAAGGTTTATACTTAGTACCAAGTAAACAAAACTAATTAAAACTTATCTCCTAGTATGAAGGAAGGCAGCCACTTTATAGTGAAAAAACATATAAGTATTTATACTTAGTATGAAGTACAACAAACTAGTTAACTAACTATTGCATCATGTGCTTATTTTAGCCTATAATTAAGCCAAATGGCATGAGTGGAATGACATTAAATTAGCTAACTATTTCATCATGTGCTTATTTTGTTGAAAATGAAACAAGATGATGGAGCTTAGTGAAAAGAAGTCGCCTTCACCAAGTGGTTCCATAGGTTATTTTTGGTGCAAAGTCTATTTTTAGACATATGGATCATGGTCTATGAGTTGCAGGATGCTATTTATGGATGATTGGTCATGTTGGTAAAAATAGATGGACCTCTATTTTTAGACATATGGGCGGAGTCTATTTTATATTGCCAGTCTAAATATAGAACAGTCGAATATTATTAACTCTTAGTAATATTTGGACTATAAACATTATCTTATCCTCTTGCAGCACTTCAGTTCGAGCTACGGATGTGGCACATGCAACTGCCAGAAGGAAATACACTTTTCTTATGGGTTAGTTGAGCTATTGCATGATGGGCTTCAGTTAGAACTCAAAGTGATTGAGTTTGGTGGAGTTGATTGAGGAGTTGATGGAGTTGTGTTCAGTTTGACTTAGTTGAACTAGTTGTATTTAGTCTAACTAACAAATACCCTAGTGATGAGTGGTGTGAATTAATTATTAATTAATTCACTAATTATTAACTCATAAATCAACTAAAGAATACATCAGTTAACTCAGTGCATGTACAGTTCAGTGGAGACAAGCGTTAGAGGTGAGTGAAAGGGTAAGACAGTGGTGAGTTGTGACTATAGTTGTGCATGAGATTTTCACATGCATGGATTGAGATTGCCAATGAGGATTGCGTAGTGTAACACAAGGGAAATACGAGTTTGGATCAGCCATTCTCAAGAATTCTCATGCAGGATTGCGCAGTGGAGGCAGGCAAGCAGCGGAGGAGATTTGAACTTGTGATTGATTCAGATCTAAGCTGGTTTGTGTGTAACAGGTGGAGATAGTACTGATTACTTGCGAGGAGTATTGTACTATGTACTGATACATGTTCTCAACCAATATAATATACAGATAGTTGGGGGTTTTCAGCTGTATGCTTTCCCCAGGTACATACTGTGTTGATATGTGCCATTGATGTTTTAATGTGCGCATGTGATTGTTTTTGATTCTGCTAAATTGATGATCAATGGTAGAGGAGGTTATGTATTATGCATGCATTTCCCAATAGTGTATAATCAAGATAATCTCTGTGAATAAGAATTATATTATTCAATATTTCTACATGGTATCAGCGCTGCTTTATTTGTACAAAAAGTTCTACATGATATCAGTGCGAAGTTGATCATCGGATCTATTATTCAGAAAGTGTTCACATTTTATTTCTTCAGGCAGAGTCTATAATCGAGCCAGGTAGCCTCTGGATTCATCCTTCTTTTGGAAGGTGACATATCCGGTGAATGACGATACAGTCGATCTCTGTACAAGAAATACTTTGTTCTCACGAATTTTAGATCATAAGCGGTTGAGTTTTGAGCTGGTGGAATTCGAATTTGCAGCAGTGTTTTCTTGGTGTCGAAGTTGAAATATCTTTCAACGGATTGCGATTGGAGTATGCCCTTGAAGGAAGCTTGAATTATATTGCATGGAAAGACAGGATGGAGGCGGTTTTAGATGAAAATGGGTTGAAGGAGTTCATAGATGTAGATGTCCCAAAACCTACTGATGCTGCTCAAGCTGAGGCTTGGCAAAAGAAGACAACAAAGTGTCAAAGGATTCTGTTGGAGGGCGTGAAGGATCACATTGTGTCCAGCCTCCATGGAAATGCTTCTCCATATTTGATGTGGAAAGTGTTGACAGACTTATTCCAAAGCAAGAGCGACCAGAGGAAGTTGGCGCTCAAGGATAAACTCAAAAACATCAAAGCTGAGAAAGGAGACAGTATGCCCAAGTATCTCACGAAGTTCACCCAATGCCAGGATGAGCTGGGAAATGTGGGGGTGACTGTCGATGATGAGGACTTGGTGAGCTTGGCTCTCCTTGGTCTTCTGAAGAGTTGGCATTCCTATTAGGACTTTGTCAATGGTCGGGAGAAATTGCCAGGATGGGAGAGACTTTGGTCGGATCTTGTGCAAGAGGAGATCGGGCAGAATACCAGGGACGGATCTTCATCAAAGGCATCTGATGAAGAAAATTGCGCTTTGGCTGCCAAAGCAAAGAAGGGGAAGAACAAGAAAGATTCTCATTCTGGAGTGAAAGGCAAGAAGCAGGACATGTCCAAGGTGAAGTGCTTTCACTGTCACCAGCACGGACATTATGCCACAAATTGTCTGCAGAAGAAGAAAAATAAGCAAGCTACTGGATCTGCAGTGGGAGAGGCCTTAGCCTCATAGTTTGAGCTGGATTTTTCACTGATCGCATGCTTGGTATCAAGTGTGGTGGGATCGGTATGGTTCTTGGACAATGGTGCGTCTTTTCACATGACAGGAGATCGAGATTTGTTTTTTGATATGGATGAGAAAGATCTTGGAGTGCACATCGAGATGGGCGATAATGGTAGATACAGTGCGACCGGTATCAGTACCATTTCCTTTAAGAGGGAGTCTGGTAAACCCTTCGTATTGAAGGAAGTGATGCATCTTCTAGGATTGAAGAAGAATATTATCTCTGTGGCGATGTTAGAAGACAAGGGATATGATGTTGTTTTCAGTGAGGGAAAGGCTTTCCTGCGCAGTAAGACAACTGGAGAAACCCAGAAGATAAGGGTTCAAGTCAAGAACCTTTATCAATTGCATGTAGATGGTTGTGCAGCAATGACATGCAAGGCAGAAGGAGTAGTGAGCCGGGATGATGGCGAGCTGTGGCACCTGAGATTGGGCCACCTTCACCATGGAGCTTTGAAGATACTGCAACAGATTTCCACTGGGCTTCCTAAAGGCACTTTTGCGCAGTCAGATCAGTGCAAGGGGTGTACTTTGGGAAAATTTGTGAAAGCCACCTTTCACGAGAAGGATAGTTGCGCCACGACGATCCTTGAGAGAATTCACATAGACGTGTGTGGACCTTTCTCAGTAGCTTCGACAGCAAAGCACAAGTACTATGTGATCTTTGTTGATGATTTCTCTTGGAAGTGCTAGATCTTATTCATGCAGAAGAAGAGAGAGACATACTCAAAGTTTTGTGAGTTCAAAGCACTAGTCGAGAAGGAGTCGAGGAAGAAGGTGAAGGCTCTTAGGAGCGACAATGGTGGTGAATTCATCTCTGGCGAGTTTAAGGACTTCTGCAGCGCATAAGGGATTCGAAGAGAGCTCATAGCTCCCCATAACCCACAACAGAACGGGGTTGCTGAGCGGAAGAACAGAACGATTGTGGGTGCTGCATGGGCGATGTTGCATGATCAAGGCCTACCCTTCACTTGTGGGTGGAGGCATGAAATACTGCAGTATATGTGCAGAACCATTGTCCTCACAAGATACTTGGCATGAGTACACCCAAGGAGGCTTATTCTGGTAAGAGGCCTGATATTTCCCATTTGAGGATTTTTGGTTCTCCTGTTTACATGCATGTGACGAAGGATGCGAGGAAGAAGCTGGAGCCAACCGTAGAGGTTGGGATATTTGCGGGGTACACTGGTATGCCCCACAACTATCGTGTGTATTTGCCAGACAGTCGAAAGACTGTTGTGCGACGGGATGTCAAATTTCAGGAGGAGAAAGCCATGAAGTGTTCGCTTGAGAGGGAGCCACACTTGCATGTAGATGAGGAGCTATTAGTTCCTAAGGATGAGCTTCAGGATGTGGATCAACCACAAGATGAAGTTCATGGAGTGGAAGAGACCACTCATGCAGCGCCAACCATTAGAGGGTGAAAGCGCACTACAAAAGTTGAGCGACTGGCTCAAGATGCAGAGAAGGTTGTAGGACCACCTACAACACAACGCAGACAGAGACAATCACCTGATCGGTACACTGGATACATGGCTCTTGTGAGCAAATGTGTCGTGACTGAGCCATCCTCTTTCGAGGAAGCTGTGAGGATCCCGCATGGGTAGATGCCATGGTGGAAGAGTATTATTTGATTGTCAGAAATAGTGCATGGGAGATTGTCCCAAGACCAGAGGGGAAATTAGTGGTGGGTTCGAGATGGATCTACAAATTGAAGCAGGCAGCTGACGGGAGTGTGGAGAAGTACAAGGCAAGATTTGTTGCTCGAGGCTTCTCACAGATAGAGGGGATCAATTATGAGGAGACCTTTGCACCTGTCGCAAGGTATTCTTCCATACGGGCAATTCTTGCTCTCTCAGCACAGATGGGGTGGCACATTCATCAAATGGATGTGAATACTACGTTCCTCAATGGATTCATTGAGGAGGGAGTGTACATAGAGCAGCCCGAAGGTTTCGAGATCTTCAATAGCGAGTCGCATGTGTGCAGGCTCAAGAGAGCGTTGTATGGGTTGAAACAAGCACCTCGTGCTTGGTACACATAGATATATAGTTATTTCACCAGACTTGGATTCTCCAAGAGTGAGGTGGATCCTAACCTATACCAGATTGTGGTGGAGTGTAAGTTTCTTATCATTGTACTTTATGTAGATGATTTTATTCTAACAGAAGATGAGTTGTTGATACTTTCATGCAAGGAGGATCTTGCTCGAGAGTTTGAGATGAAGGACTTGGGCCTCCTTCATTATTTCCTGGGATTGGAAATTTGGCAGCGCAGTGATGGACTATTTGCTTCTCAGGGTAAGTATTCCCAAGAGATACTGGAGAAGTTCAACATGCATGGTCGTAAGCCTGTTGATACTCCTCTTCCTGAAGGTTGGAGGAAGGAGGATGCTACTTCAATGGCGGTAGTGGATGCCACTGTTTATCGATAGTTGGTGGGGTCACTTATGTATCTGGTCAATACACGACCTGATATATGCTATGCTGTTAACCAGCTTTCATAAGCTATGGTTAAGCCAACCAAGCTCTTCTGGAAGGCAGGCAAGCATATATTGCATTATCTCAGAGGCACATCGGGATATGGATTGTGGTATAGACAGGAGGATGAGGTGAAGCTATGTGGCTTCACGGATACAGATGGGGCAGGGAGCCTAACGGACAGAAAGAACATCAGGTACCATCATATTAGAGATTGTGTGCAGTGGAGAATCATGTTACTTTCATATATTCCCACGGAGGATCAGGACGCTGATATCTTGACGAAGGAACTCACTAGGAGCAAATTCGAATACCACAGAGACAGGATAGGGGTGGCAGATAATCCATATCTTGTTGAGAGGGAATGTTGAAAATGCAACAAGATGATGGAGCTTAGTGAAAAGAATTCGCCTTCACTAAGTGGTCCCGCAGGCTATTTTTGGCGCAAAGTCTATTTTTAGACTATGTCTATTTTTAGACATATGGAACATGGTCTATTAGTTGCAGGATGCTATTTATGGATGATTGGTCTTCTGATACATCTTCCTCATTAACATTAATGTGAAGAGCGACAACTTCACCATGTTTTGGTTCATTTCTAGAACAACAAGGCTCCTCAGTCTCTTTTTGAGTCAGATGGCTATCTCCACCATACAGACATTGCAGTCTATTCAACACTTCCTTTGCTAACTCACAATGCCTTACTTCATCAATGTCTGAATCAAACAACCCTTTTAGTATGACCTATTTGGAATTTTTATTCTTTTCTCCATTTAATATGGATAGCCATATATCACCATCCAAGGACATCAAGTAGGTTTCCATTCTCACCTTCCATATCTCATACCAAATCTCATGGCATTATCTATCTAAGACTGGAACTTCTTGTCCTGCTAGCCAAACTCCATTTTCCATTGTTTCCCTTTGATCTACCTCCTAGTGATTAACTTATTTGTGAAGGAACCTTGCTCTGATACCAATTGTAGGAAACAATGTTAATACTGAGGTGGGGGGTGAATCAGTATTATGGATAATTTTAAATTCTTTATGTCAATTTAATTTTCTTATTTAACTTGAAATTCATCCATATAACCAACAACAATATAAATATGTCAGAAGCATAAACTCAATACACAAGCAACCAAACCATAAGCATCATACACATAGACACCATTTTTTTCACATGGAAACCCTTTCGAGAAAAAAACACAAAGCTTGTTGTTGTTATTGATGTAAATAGAAGCACCTACTCTACTACATCAATCTGTTTGTGAGTTGTCACCCATAGGAAGCACCAACTCCCTTTGATTTTTTTTCTAGAACCAACAAGCAGAAAGCACCAACTACCTCTATTTGTAGACACATGTCCAGCTTACCAGAAGCACCATATGAGGTACCGACCTCATGGATTTATTGCAAGAACCAACTTGCAGCTCCTTGGATTTATGCAAGCACCAAATTTTAGGAGGCACCAACCCCAAAGCCTTCCCAAGCTCCACTAGATATGGTGGCACCAACTTCTTGATTGTAGGCACCAACTCACACTCAAATGAGAACTGGTTGTTCTCTGTGATTTGGAAGTAACTCTTCCTGATCTCAACTTTTATTCTCACCTCACTTTGCTACATTGTGCAGTTCTCTACAACAACCTTCAACAAATCTCTGATCTACTCAAAAATAGTTACTCTCAGCCCTCTTCTCTTTTCTCTCAACAACAATCACTCTTCTCTTGGCCTTGGTTCATACATTACAGGCTCAAATTTCTGCCTTTTGCTCACATCAGCCCATAGGATCTTTTGGCCTATCACATGGCACATAGGAAACTTTTGCCTTACATACACAAGTCACTTCTCTCGTGGTCACTTCTTTCCACAACACACAGACATTTCAAACCTTTAAATAGAGCACATGCACTTTATCCTTTTACACAGAGCACAGGCACCTTCAGCCTAGCACATAGAGTACTTCTCTCAGGGTTTGCTTTCTTCTGCTAAGACACTATCATCCTTTACACATAGAATTAGCTCTTCCTTAGCCTCTCGCATCAATTAACTCACATAAAGCTCTTTTTCTCTTAGACTCTTTGGTTACTATGTTGCATTACCCTTGATTACTCATCAGAGCTCCTGGGTTTTTGTTCCTCTGTTATTCACCCCATTCGATGTTTCTATCTTGTCGATGCTACGACACTATCTTTTGGCATCACTGTGCACTCAATGTTGTGACTCATTTGATGCTGCCACATAGCCCTTAGGCATCACTACACATTGTACTTAGGCATGGCCTCTCCATGTTGGTATTGCGTCTTCCACTAGCTGAACCATCTACATACTCAACTCAGGCATAATCCTCTCTGTCTACATCTCTCCCATCACTGAGACTTTCCATACCTATTTAAGGCTTTCATAGCTTGATAGAACTTCAGCATGGCTTTTCAATAATTAGGCATGGTATTTCTATGGACCATTTTCCTTGTTTCCTTGTTCTCAGAGATCTTCAATTGATCCATGTCAAATGCCATTCATCCTATGACTGAACCTCTATTTCGCATTCACTCCAGTAGCTATCGACCCATACACCATTAATACATCCTTGTACTACTGCTCTATTGGAGGATTTGCACTACATAGCACTATCAAAGCCTTTTCCATATCGACGCATTTACAATTAAATTCCATAGAAGAATAGTGAACTCTGATTATTCTTGGCTCTTTTCGTTCTATCTCCTTTTTCCATTTCCCTTCATAGGATTGAGGGCGGTGCCCGAGTGCCAAGACCTGAGGTGCTAAGTCTTTTCAATGACATGCAAGGATC
This sequence comes from Pinus taeda, assembly GCA_000404065.3. NCBI lineage: Eukaryota > Viridiplantae > Streptophyta > Pinopsida > Pinales > Pinaceae > Pinus > Pinus taeda. Next base: position 40,207 of record APFE030361485.1, read on the forward strand.
CCTTTTTCATTTGTTAGGGCTCTATGCCTTTGATCATGTGTTTACTTCATAACCATGCGCTAAACACTGTCAGAGCCCTGTTATCGGTGTTTACCATTTGTTTCACATATAGAAGCAACAACAAATTGTCGATTGTCAATCTCTGATTTCCTAGTTCCCTGCTGCTTAGCCCTTGCTGCACATTTCCTACCATAGGAACAAGGGCTATGACTGAGGGCTCATCCTGAAGGCATTACGACCTCCAGACCCTCGACGGGGGCTATATTTCCTTCACTAACCCTTTATAGGAACCCTATAATAAGTCCTAGCCTTGGTTTCCTTAGGACACTTTGACCACCTTATTTCCCACATATCATAGAATTATACTACAACACATGAACCAACCATTGTAAACCTCTGATTGATGATTATCGAAGTGAAATCATCTCATGCCACATGTTGTCTTCTAACTAGTGACATGTGTCACTCAAAAATGGCCCATTAGGACATCCATAAACACTGAAACACCCTGCTACATGTTCCTCCATGATGTCATGTTGATGTAAGGGGCCACGTGTCCCTTATAAAAAACAATTAGATCCTACCACTTGTCCTCATCAAAGCTCCTACAATGTTGCCATTTATGCTTATCTGAGACTATTAGATGCCTCCACGTGTCCTTCCTAGAGGAGAGAGAAAGAGGCACGCTTATCATTGTTTTGCATCAAAATACTTTTTATTTTTCCTTTTGGCCTTCTCGACAATTTTACAAAGGATGCCTCAATTTCAGGCATTTTTCTGTTTGTTACACCGATACTAGCCACCAAGGGTCGCCAATTGTAATTTCTCAGGACCTCTGATATGCGGGATCACTGCTATGGAAGTCCTGAAGATCCTATGATATGAAATCGTCGATATCGTCGATACTTTTGATATGCGAGATCACTAATCACTAATTAGTGATTCACAATATTGTGCCCTTCTCCTTAAGATCCTTCAATCATTGATTGTCAGGATGGCTTGGCCTCTTATCCGCAACCGTCGGGACCTTTGATTCTAATATCACTAATCGCTTGATCAACGATTTTCACTTGTAGTGTTGTGCACCTAGATCCTCCAATTTTCGATTGCAGGGATTTCCAATATGTGAGATCTTCAATCTGTGGGACTTCTGATATGTTTGATTCTTCCTTGCTTAAGGCTTTAACACCCTAAACTTCAGCAGGTCATAACTTTTGACCCACAAGTCCATTTATGGACTTTCACATATCATTGGAAATCTCTTCTAGAGAACTTTCCAATGGAAGGGGTCTTATTATCCACTGAGCCCATCTGCTACCATAAAATGTGGCTCCAAGCGCATTGCCATCATTATGCTCCTTGGCCCTTTGGAAAACTAGGAAACTCACCCACAATGGTGATCCTTTTCATGAGGCCTACAACTCCCATGGACTTCCATCCTAGGCCATCATGGTAATAATCATTTTATGGTTTTTCCAATAAGCTTTCTACAATGAGATTCCTCTTGAGCCATCACTGCCATCATTTATTGGCACAAGCAACCAAGCTTGTCTGGTAGGTATCAATGCCAACACTCTTGTTAGTTGTTAGGCAAGCCAACTGCCCAACACAACTCCTCAGCATGATTGTTGATGTCAATGCCAACACTCCTGCTAGTTGTCAGGAAAGCCAAATTCCTAACACAACTCCTCAACATGACTATTGACATCAATGCCAACACATTTGCAAATGCCTTATGAAGGTCACTAGTCATACACACAATGCTAACTGTCCAACATGGAAGTCCCAAACCTGGTTGTATTTTGCATTCATTAATAAGAGTTCCTTCTCCTTGGTATTTCATGCGCAAATGTATCATTTTATATGTGGATTTTATGGTTTTTGTATCCATGTTATTTTTGTTGGTTATATAGTGGTTATGAGTAAGTTTTATGATAGTGATGGTGTATTACTCTCATCATGTTTTGATTTATAAATAAATGTACAATGTATATATGACCTAATAGATGATAACACAACTATTGTGATAAGGAATCAATGCTTCTTAGTGATTCTCAGATAAGTATTAGAACTCTATGTTCAAACTTGTTGTTATGACCCATAGATTACATATTTGTGACATGTTTGACGAAATGCATGTCATGGCTAATAGAGGTATAGTCAAGTTCTTTATCAAGTTTGTTATCAAAAGCATTGTATTCATGTTTTTTAATAGTTCTAACAGTTTCATGGAATTATGGGCAGTGACTTGGTCCTAGCACTAGAAAATAACCTTAAATCTTGCATTCGCTAGCATAGCACTAGCAGAAAAAGGCTATAGTCACACTCAAGCAGGCTCATGGGAGTGACTGAAGCCTCTCATTCTCTTGGAGGGCTTAGAAAGGGAGCGACTGGGGCTCTAGGTCAGTAAAATGTTAAGTTATCTTAGGGGTTAGTCAGCTGGAAGGGTTGGTTGGCTCCTGAAGGTTTTGTAGCATGTGTAGAAGGTCAGATCGATTGCCTTTTGTTGTTTCCACTTCCTTAAATATACATGGGGCATTGAATCACATCATAGTAGCCTATCATCACATGTTTTCTCTGGAAGATCGGTTAACTTGAGTAACATTCTCTTGGATGGTTTAGAAATGGAGCGACTGGGGCTCTAGGTCAGTAAAATGTTAAGTTATCTTAGGGGTTAGTCACCTGGAAGGGTTGGTTGGCTCCTGAAGGTTTTGTAGCATGTGTAGAAGGTCAGATTAGTTGTCTTTTGTCATTTCCACTTCCTTAAATATACATGGGGTATTGAATCACATCATAGTAGCCTATCGTCACATGTTTATTCTGGCAGACCGGTTAACTTGATTAAATGTGGGAGGAGGGCGTTACAGAGTGGTATGAGATCATGGTTCACCCCTTAGACTGGATTTGCAATGTGTTGGTCATGCATTCTTGTCGGTTACATATGAGTTCCATATACTTATGGTCAATGTGCTTGTTAGATATGCATGGTGGTGGTCATAGTTGCAGTGGCATCACCATGTGAAATTTGATGGTGTTGTTGTTGAAGGCATCGTCATGAATGTATGATTGGTTGTGCATTGTTCATGCATGTCAGTGTTTACATGTTGTTAAGCATACATTGATATGGTTGTAGTTGTCATGATGTGTGGTTGATAGGTCATGCATTGTTGACTGGACTATGGTTAGGATGATATCAATATACTATTATGATTATGTTTATACATGTATTGCACTAATCTAATTGATCTAGAAGATGAGATATCCCCTCAAACTATATTGAGGTATGCTGATTATGTTTATATTTTCATTTAGCTGACATGGTATGCTTTACAAGAAAGAGATCAAATATGACTAGCAAGATGATAGACTACATTACACGAGACTCTCCCTACGGATCATATGAGAAGCGTGATGTTGGGCACTCTTCTGACTTAGCAAACACATGGAGAAGCTTGAAGGAAGAAATAAGAAGTTGCAAAGAAGATAATGACATAATCATGCAAGCACAGGAGAAACAAGTAGTAGTCAATGCAGTAACTCTCTAGAGTTTTTCAAAATTGCATAGACAAGGACCACTTCGGATTAGCCATGAGTAGGAGGACAATAATAATAAGGCATATGGTAGTAGGTCTTGTTGTGGAAACAAATTAGATAGGGATGACATAACCAAAGATGGAATGTTCTTCGATACTCTAGATAGGAGAGGTGATGGACACGTGTACTATTCTATTTTTGGTTCTGATAGGCACTATGATCATCATCATTATCACCCTCACAGGAAGGGTGATAGGGGATACTTGCTGGATGAGTTTAAGAAAGCTAATCCACCTACCTTTCATAGATATTTGAAGAAGCTAGAGGATGCAGAGGTTTGGTTACTTGGGATGAAGAAGTTCTTTGAACTGCATGAGTACATAGAAAACATGAAGGCCAAAATAGCTATCTTTAGCCTCAAAGGGAAAGAAAAAATCTGGTGGGAAGATGTAAAATTGGTGAGAGACTTCAGGACAAAAGAATTGAGGAGGCATGAATTCAAGAGACTCTTCAGGAAGAAATACCTGTCAAAAAAGTACTAAGACAACAAATCCAAGGAATTCTATAAGCTTAAGATGGGATTGATGATAGATGAGGAGTATACAACCACATTCCTGGAATTATTGAGGCATTTACTGTATCTTGAGGATGAAAAGGATAAACTTTAGATAAGTGTTAGTGGATTACCATTAGATTTTAGAGATCGAATTGAGTACAATGAGCCTCGATCACTTGAGGAAGTTAATGGTAAATTGAAACACTATTACAAGCAAGCATAAGAATGAATCTCAGCAAGGATGGAAATTGAAAAGTAAATGTAAAGCTAAATGGTAGGAAAATAGAACAAGGCCTTAAAATACATAAGAGAAAGATAATGTTACACCATACAAGAATTCTAATGTAGCTAAACAGGGAAATGGGTCACAAGAACATAATAGTGGTGATGGTACATGACAGTTGCAGTGTTGGACATGTGGTAAGGAGAATATTAGGAGGGATTTCCCCTAAAATCGGGGTGGTAGGCCTCATATATATAGTGCACAAAAGGCACAAACTATTGGGGATGTTGCACAGAGAATTCCTCGTATCTATGCAGCATTTGATAACAGGAAGGAAAATCATTAGGCATCTATCATTGAGATGGATGGTAAGCTTTGTGATCAAGTTGTTTCTATTTTAGTTGACCCTCAATATAAATATAGTTATGTTAACCCTGACTTGGTGGATAAGTGTGGTTTGAATAAATAATTTCATGCAAGATATTGGTTAGTGCATTTAGCTATAGGTCCAAAGAAGAGAGTTCATCATTAGATAATATCTTGTGATTTTGAACTAAATGGTATGCCTACATCAACATATTTAAATGTACTTACATTGGGATCGTATAGTATGCTCTTGGGTATCGACTGGTTGTATCTTCATAGGACTAAGGTGGATTGTTATGACAAATCCATTGAGTGCTTGGATGAAAATGGAGAATAGAGAATCTTGCAGATAAGGAAAAGGCAACATTAGTCAGAATGGATAAAGTTATATAGGAAAAGCATAGTCCGAGAAAAGGGTGTGTGTTATTGTAGTGCACGTTTCTAGTAATATAGGTAAGGAGGATGAGGATGCAGATATACTGAGAAGGTACCCAGTTTTACAACAGCTTTAGGATGTATTTCCAATAGAGATTTCATAGTTTCTCCCTCATATGGAAGTATACTTTTCTATTGTGTCAGTACTAGGGGAAGCACTAGCATCAAAGTCACCATATAGAATGAGTACTCCAAATTTAGTAGATTTGAAGTTACAGTCGAAGGAAATGCTTGAAAAGGGATATATTGGGCCAAGTGTATCGCCATGGGGCACACCGGTATTGTTTGTGAAGAATAAGGATGGTAATATCATGTTATGCATCGACTACATGCAGTTGAACAAGGTGACCATCAAGAAGAGGTATCCATTACCAAATATAGATGACTTGTTCGATCAGTTGAAGGGAGAAGCAATGTTCTCAAAGATTGATCTGAGATCCAGATATCATTAGGTATGCATTAAAGAATAGGACTTTTATAAGACAACTTTCTAGACCAGGTACGACCATTATGAGTTTTTGTAGTTCCATTTGGTTTAACTAATGCCCTGTTGTGGCCAGCAACAACCGCCCTTTTTATTTATTTTTATTACTAATACTAAATAAATGGGGACCCTTCTAAAAAATAAAAAGTAACACTTATATTCCCCTTTGAATAAAACATATTATATAATAAACTTAGGAAACCACCTGCAAAACCAAAAGAAATTAAGTTTTATGATAAGTTTCGAATAAAATCGTTCTCTCAATAATAAGACATCGCATCACAAAGGGTAATGGAGGGCATCATATAAGCGAACTACCGAGATTGTGAAAATGTGATGCGAGATCGCATGCCTTAAAGACCCATCGGGCATCGTAGCTTTCATATGCTACAAGTATCACCTAAGGTAAAATATCCTGACCCAGTGATATGCGATAGAGCATCTCACAAATTGCATCTCACAGAAACATGTGCTGATAAATGATTGTTAACAAAATGGATTAGCAATATTGCGATCTACAATATTGCGAAGCAAATCGCAAAACCGCTTTATCTCAGATCTGTAGGGCTCATCGTTTGATAAAGTTTATCTTGTAATCCGATACCAAGTTATGGAAATTAATGTCAATTTAATGGGTTAGTTGATGGTCATTAAGAGATAAGATTTAGATTTGATCGAAAGGTTATTTCACGTAGGGTGATATATTTTATATGATTTTAGCATTAAGAGATTTTCCGTCACCTTATCTCTTACCACTATTCTTTCCTTACTTGTAAATTTGCAGGGGTGGAAAGAAGAATAACATACGCAGCAGTGTTCAGAGCGTAATGGGAAAGAGAAAAAGCTCTGGTTGCTGAGGACAAAGAAATGACGCCCTTATATACCGACACCACCTGTAACAGAGATGCATGCATAACTACTTGGGAAGACATGTATAGTCTGCTCGAAGAAGAAAGTCCCAGAGTTATGGAGGTTAAAGCAACAACAGACTCATGCGGGTCGTCTCAAGCATCAATCACAGAACTTGCATGTTCCTTCTTGCACCAGATAGCGGCAAGACCTAAGATTCTTCCATACATAGACATGGTCAAGTGGGTACTGGATAGTGTTGATGTAACAGACAGACAATTCAAATCTCGAGGCCAAGACCTCATCGGGTCATTCACTCCACAAGATTGACGGTTTATGTATCATCTACCAAAACCGCACAGGAGGCGAAACTACCACCAGGGAAGCCTGGATCGGGAAAAGGAGGCAGTTTCTGATGTGCGATTAACATCGCTGGGTAAAACCCCTCAAGAAGGAAAGCCTCTGATCGCTCAGTCGCATGTAAGCCTAGAAAACCGTGGGGAAAAGCGCTAAAGGCTAAAGGCAAGACCCGCGCTCCAAAACCAGCAGTATTTTCAGGGATATCCTTAGGCGATATGCAAATTGATGATTATTTGGCTTGGAAGGAATCGAAAGAAGGAAGGAAAGTAGGTGCGCTCAAAATCAATCAAGCCCACAAATAAATTCTCTTTCATAAGCGGGACGCACAGATTAGGAAGGCAGAACAGGCAGCAGAAGAAGTACCTACAACGGCAAACAACATCATTGACTGTGTCAATGAAAACCTGCACAAAGCAAAACTCATATCAGAGACCGCTCCGGGACTTCTCCCAAAGGCACAGCTTCTGCAGATAAGATGGAGACAAAACGCTAATGAAAGAGTAGAGTCCATCAAGAAGTTAACCAAGTTGAATTGGGATTCTTACTGGAAATACTTGTTTAAACTGCACAGTTAATGGATGACTCTCAAATGCCTTACGAACTCTGTCGAGAAGATAGCGCCAACACTTGTCGATTCTATTTTCGCAGGGCAAATGAAATCGGAGGTCGGCCAACCGATGCTCCTCAAGCCGATGTTGAATGCTTGCGATCTCATAGAATAGATACATAGATAGTTAATTTCCAGATTCAGTTTTAGTTTTAGTTTTGATTTATTTTTGCCTTAGATGAGGACAGTCATTTAAACTTCCTCCTATATTTTTTTAATAAACTATTTTTAGTATTTAGGTATTAGTATTTTAACCCCTCTCATGCATTTAGAGAGGGGTCCTGAAATTTGTCAAAAACGTTTCCTTAGAACATGCACTTATGCACCCTCGGAGGAGGTTTTGATGAATGAATGGAACAAGATTTTTTGATATTTGTGTTTAATGTCTGCTACTGAAATGCACTTTTGTACTCTTAGTAGATGTTGAATTAGGAAGCGATAAATGTATATTGTTGAAGCTCATGAGTAGAACTTGTTATCAATGGTACTTTTATCTCTTAATGATTTCTGTTTATTTTTCAAAGTGATATTTATGTTTAGTTATTTATATATGAAGGCTTGAATGTTTGAGTTATCATTTGGCACTTTTGTACGGTGATGACTATTTTGTTTATGCTTTAATGTATGAATGACTTATTATGCGATATGTTTCTCACAATTATTTCAGCTAACTTTTTATACGAAACAATTTATTTTTATCAAATTCCTTTCTCGTAGCAATTGAATGATATTTATTACCAATTTCTGTTAGAAATTATTTTAGATCACATAACTGAAAGTTAAATCCCGAGTTAGCTTTAGAATAGATACTTCTATTCATTAGAATACAATTGCATGTTTTAAATTAGATTTAGATTAAAAGAATTTTACTTAAAAATCATTAGAAAGGAAATATCAATTCTCATCACACAACACACACAAATTGGGAAACTGGTCCCATTATCCCCAGTCAAACCCCACCATCCCAAACGAAAAAGGAGTTTATTTCAAGGTCCAGACTGGGTGGGTATCCTCCGTGTTGTAAACCCAATTTTTAGGGCTTAAACATATTTGGCGCTAGAAGGAGGGCCCCGAACTATGAATGGCTAGTAAATCCAAATCTAAATACCATTCTGAGAGTAAATCGCCCTCAACATCTCCCCTGACTTCTCCATCACACTTCAAATCTTTAAATCTTGAGCGAGAAGTCAATAAAACAACAACCACTACCACAAACCCAAAGATTTCAGAGAAGTCTACTGTTGAACCTCCTGAAATCGAGTCTTTGATTCATAAACTTCAAGGATTTTCCATATCACCGCAAAAGTATGAAATATCTCAAGGTAGTGTGACTTTGCAATACAATCCTTCTCATCCTCTTACTAGATTGCAGAGTGAAAAGTTTGGTATTGAACCAACTGAATTACCTCTACCTAGAAGGAAAAAAGCAAGGAAGTCACCTAAAGGGTCTGATAGTGAGACTCTTTCATCATCATCATCCATTTCAACTTCCCCACTGTGAAGTCAACCATCCACCCCTCCGCTTCAAATTGTTTTCCACCAGAGTATTGGAACTTCAACATCTACTTATAACCATCCGAGACTATAATATCCTCATCTTCCCAACCACAGGGAACTTCGTCTACGCTTTCCTCTATTAGTAGTTCAGCGATGGCCCAAACTCCATGGAATAACCCAGGGGAAGTCTTAATGCCTGCGCCCTTGAGTCAAATACCGGCCCATCCTGAAAAATGGCTGCCTAAGTTTAATCCTAAAGCAGGCATGCTAGCAGAAGAAAATATAAACAACTTTATGTTATCTGTAAATCTAAAAGGGGTTATTAATGAAGATGTTATTGTCTCTCTCTTCTCTTATACTTTACAAGGAGCAGACAGATCCTGGTATTTTTCGTTACCATTAGGATCCATCACTAGTTGGGATATTTTCCAAGACCAATTCTTGACTAAGTTCGGTGATGATAGATCTACAGCAACACTGATCAATGATATAATGAATCTAAAGACTGAGTCAAGAGAACCTATCAAAGATTTTAACTCGCGTTTCAACAAGATTTTGAATAAAATTCCGACCGCTTCCAAGCCTAGTGAATAATTTTGAAGTGAATGGTATATATCTAGTTTACCATCAAACATAGAAATCTTCATTGATAGGGCTGCCAAGATGACATTGGCTGAAAACATGAAGGAAGCAATAGTGGTAGAAAAATGTATCTTAGCTTTAGAAAAGAAAAATGATGTCGATGAAAGAAAATCTAAGAAGGTTACTTTTAGAGATGATCCTAAGAAAAAGCAATCAAAAGACCCATTTGATTTAGAAGGATTGCAGAAAGTCCTAAAAACCATGTCTAACGAAATGGTTGACATTAAGAAACAAGTAGCAGAGACTTCTAAAAAGCCCTATAAGCCTTATAGAAAAAACCCTTCAACTAATTCAAAGCCTCCGAATGCTATAACAAATGCAAAATCTGAAGGAGAAGAAGAGGAAGTTTCTAACGAGGAACCTACTTATGAAGATGAAATTGTAGAAGTACAGGGAATGTGGGACTTCATCTTTCCAGACGAAGAGGATCAAGAGGCATCACCAGTCAGTACCAGAAGTAGAAATCAACTCGATCCTCCACAACCTAGTCCTAAACAGAGGAGCACAAGCTCGACATCTAAAGATAAAGTCGCAGGTAAGAAATCAACACCAAAAGCGACCCAAACAAGCCCAATCCAATCTGATTCACTAACTCCATCTAAAACACTGATTATTTCTGATGAGATGGAGTATAATATCATTGAAGACATGAAGAAGACCAAGGCTAACATTACTTTTCATTAATTGAGCAAATTGAAACATCAACAAAAGCTGATTTTGAAAGAGTTACATGCAATACCTGTTGCACCTCTACCTGTTGATGTAATCTCACAAGCTTCTCATGATATGGGAAAACCACCAATTAATATGGCTAATAAAGATATATGAATGATATTGCTTTAATTGGAGGTAGGTCAAAATCTCATACTCCTCCATTCCTTCTTACTTATGAAATTTTCAATAAAAACTTGCATAATTGTTTGATAGATCCAGGAGCTTCATCTAATATCTTACCTAAAACAATATGTGCAAAGCTAAATTTCCAACCTCAAAAATCTGCAGTACGCAAAGTTCAGCTGGACGGATCGCAGGTTGAAGTAATTGGTGAACTAAATCAAGTTACCATAAGGTTTTCATCTAATCCAAAGGTATGTCAAGTCATTGATATTATAGTTGCAGACATTCCCGAATTTTATGGCTTAATTCTTAGTAGAGATTGGTCTGAAAATCTTCATGGATACTTTGCGACCGACTGGTCACATATGTGGCTCCCTTACAATGGTAAACCAAATCAAATAAAGGTTGAGCGAGAAAGACACCAAAAATACATAGTGACAGAATTAGAAGGAGAAAATGAACCTGTAGCATACAACAATAATATAATTGGAAACTATTATGTTGACTCTTTCTTAAGAAATTTTAATGCTCATACTTGGGCTTAGAACATTCTGTTCTATCTCAAGTAGAAAACTTTTCTCAAACAGATAGTTCTAAATGTGTTAATTTTATAGATAATCCTGTAAATAAATGTTTATTTTGGAAATTATTTTTTTATGGTTCTAAGTCTAACGATGGAGCAGGAGCAGGATGCATATTAGTTAGTCCAAAAGGAAACAAAACTATGCTAACACGTAGACTTGAGTTTGATTGCACAAACAACACTGCAGAATACGAAGCTCTAGTCCAAGGACTGTACAAGGCAATCAGATTAGATATCAAGTATCTACAAGTATTCGAAGATTCTGAGATTGTTATTAAATAGGTACGAAATACTATACATTGTCTATTAGGTCATTTAAAACATTATCAAACTTTAGTGCAAGATCTGACTAAACATTTTATAGCATTTAATATTTCACCTATTCCCAGACTCCAAAATGCTAGTGCTAACCTCCTGGCAAACGTAGCCTTCAAGTTCATTCCATCAGAAGGCTATAGCCCAGACAGATTCTCAATCGAATTGATCTTTCAGCCCTCGATCCCTGATAATGTTACAAACTGGAGAATTTTCAACGATGATCCTGATATTGTTTGTTTCTTATCATCGAAAGGATCTTACACTAATCAAATAATTGATGAGGACCAACATGACAAATAGTTACAACAAGAAAGCACTAAAAATGCTATACCAAAATCTGTAGTCAAGTTTGAAGACCTATATGATTTGAAAGACTGATTTAAGAGATCTACCAATTCAAAACTTCAAAGTTCAGTAAATCTAGGAATGGATACCAAGCCACAGAATATCAACCTAGGTCTTGGCCTAGCCCCTGAAGAAAAATTAGCCTATGTTCGTCTCCTGAAGCAATACAAAAGTGTCTTTGCCTAGAACTATGATGACCTTAAGACTTACGACCCTTCAATCATTCAACATACTATCCCAATGATAGCTGATGAAAAACCTATCTAGAAAAAGCTGAGGAAGATCCATCCTAATCTGGAAAGTCAGATTAAATATGAGCTCAGTAAATTATTGAAAGCCAAGATTATTTTTCCCTTTTGACATTCTAGATGGGTTTCCAACTTGGTTCCCATCAGAAAGAAAAACGGAGACAATAGAATTTGCATTGACTTTCGAAATCTTAACAAAGCCTACCAAAAGGATAATTTTCCCCTACCTCCTATGGAATAAATATTACAAGCGGTTGCAGGATTAGAATTAATGTCCTTTTTAGATGGTTTCTCTAGCTACAACCAAGTTCTGGTCCATCCCGACGATCAACTGAAAACCACGTTCATAACCAAATTGGGTACTTACGTATATCAAAATATGTCGTTTGGTCTGATTAACATTGGTGCCACATTTCAAAGGGCCATGGACATCACGTTTAAGGGATTAGTAAACAAATCAGTGGTGATTTACTTGGATGACATAACTGTATATTCTAAAAAATGCAGTAATCACCTTAGAGACTTAAAGCAGATCTTCCAACATTGCCAAAGGTATGGGATTTCACTTAATCCAAAAAATTCCTTTTTTGCATGAAGTGAAGGAAAACTTCTTGGATTTATAGTGTCAAAATCTGGAATCCATATTGATCCCGATAGAATTAAGGAGATTTCTGAAATATCCTCACCTCATAATAAGAAAGCCATGCAATCTTTTCTTGGCCAGATTAATTTTGTTAAAATATTTGTCCCAGACTTCTCAAGGATTGTATCACAATTACAAGCAATGATCAAGAAGAATTCACTCTTCAAATGGGGCCAAGAGGAATATGAAGCTTTCAATCTGATTAATCAAGCGATTGTTAATGCCCCATCCTTAGCGACTCCCAAATTTTCCAATCCTTTCATTTTGTATACATTTGCCTCTGATAAATCATATATTGTGATACTCACTCAAGCCAATCAAGATAAGGCGGAAGCCCCAATTGCCTTCTTTAGTTCAAGTCTACAAGGGGTTGAATTAAATTATTCTGAATTTGAGAAACAAGCTTATGCTGTTTTCAAAGCGATCAAGCACTTCAGACCCTTTCTTCTTAAAACCCATACAAAAATCATAGTACCATTTCCAACAGTAAGAAATCTCTTAGTACAGAAAGACGTGGGTGAAAAGAGAGCAAATTGGGTTACTGCCTTACAAGAATACGATGCTGAAATTAAGCCAACAAATATTGTAAAAGGTCAAGGCTTTTGCAAAATGTTGGCTGGAGCATCGCTTATTTTTGAAATACCATCTTCAAATCAAGAAGTACAAATGTATGAGGTAAGCCTAAACGATATTGAATCAATATATGCTGATATCATATTTTATCTAAAGAATGGATATGCTCCTTCAAATCTGGATTATACAAAGAAAACAGAATTAAGATTGAAGGCTAAGCAGTATCAACTCGTAAGCGATGTACTTTTTAGGATGATTTATGATTATATTCTCCTTTGATGTCTTGAGAAATCTGAAGCTGGAAAGGTGTTTCAGGAACTCCATGATGGACCAGCAGGTGGACATTATGTGGGAGATGCTACAGCACATAAAATTTTACGCGCAGGATACTATTGGCCTACACTATTTAAAGATGTGCATAGCCATGTAAGGAAATGTCAAATTTGTCAAACTGCTACTAGGAGACAAAAGAAACCATCATTGCCTTTACAACTAGTCAATATAGATAAACCCTTTGATCAATGGGGATTGGATATAATAGGTGAGATCATTCCTCACTCTTCTAAATAGCATAGGTATATCTTTGCAACTATAGATTATTTTAGTAAATGGGTAGAAGCAATTCCTTTCAAGACAACTAATGCTAAGCACATCATTGATTTCATAGATCAGTTCATAATCACCAGGTTTGGTTTGCCCTCTGCTTTAATGTTTGATAATGCATCATATTTTTCTGGCAATGTTGTGACTGAATTTGCACTTAAAAGAGGTTTTAAGCTTAAATATTCTACCAATTATTACCCACAAGGGAACGGGTTGGCCGAATCAACGAATAAAAACTTAATCAGAATCATTAAGCGAACCATTGATCAGAATCATAAAAATTGGCACAAATCTTTGATGTATGCTCTTTGGGCAGACCAAATAACGTAGAAATCCTCCATTGGCACTTCTCCCTTTAATTTAGTTTATGAGAAATAAGTGGTTCTCCCAACTCACCTAGCAATTCCTTCTTTGGCCTTAGTTAAATTTATTGATGAAACACCAACTTCATCTTTACAACTAAGATAATTACAGATCCTTAAGCTAGAAGAGCAACGAAAATAGGCTAAAATAACACACGCTCATCATCAAGCATTAGTAAAGGCTTCCTTTGATTCAAGCATGGTAACTATGAAAGATTTTCAAATTGGAGATTTAGTTTTAAAATGGGATAAGGCTCACAAAGAAAAAGGAAAATATTCAAAATTCCAACGAATGTGGCTTGGCCCATTCCAAATCATGGAAATCATAGGTCCATCCACTTTCATGTTGCAATATTTAGCAGGGAAAAGAGAATCTTTACCTATTAATGGGAAAATCCTCAAAAAATACTTTCCATAGGAGATGACCTCTTATAGTTTTGTAAATTATTGTTTATAGATTTATTGTGATAATAAAACAAGTTTTAAATGGTTACGTTTGGAATTCACGAAAAAGGCTAGTGTTTCTTTTAGATTTTGTTTTTCGCTTGTATAATAGAATTGATTTGGAAAATTGGTCATTATTATTGAAAGATACAGTCAAATGCTATAAGCCTAAAAATGTTACTAGTTTCAGCCTTACGAATTTTGATAAAAACAACCTTTAGTGGGAATTTGTTTTATATCAGTCAATGAAAAGCGTCAATAACAAAACAAAGATTCTCTGTAAAAAAACTCTTTCCATAAACTCTATAATTGTCATCCAGAGCTATTCTTAAGGAACCAATGACTTCCTCCCCACCTAGAGAATTATGAGTTTCAAGGAATAATCCAACGATACACTATAAACTTAAAGAATAAGAGGTCTCATCACAATCCGACTTATCATGATCATAGATATTATAACTTGCTGACATTTCCAAAACTGCATACCAAAACAGGGCAATGACTCAATATTGTTGCAATCAAAAGACAAGGGGTCTCATCACGAGCCAGCTTGTTCAACAAATTTATAAATCAAGTGAATGGCACTATCATAATTTGGCTACCAAACCAAGACATTGTTCTTTAAGAATTAAAAGAAAACAAAAGCAATAAGTGTGGATATGGATTTATCTTTGAAAATTGTATATTTCTCCAAGTAGGATACAGGATCATTGCTGGGTAACAGGTAACACTTTCGAGGCTATGAACGCCTACTGGCAGCAGAGGCTCTACCTACGGCAAATGAGCATACTTAAAACTAATCTACAGAGAAGTCTTTGTTTTTATCTTTATAAACCAAGTAGTGGCTGATGTAAATACAGTAACTAGCTTTGGGAAGTAAATAATCATAGTTAACACAGGAGAAATAAACTATCATTAACGGCTGAAAGCATGATGCACTTTATGTTTCTATAATAAAGTTTGATTTTCCAAAAAGCTTTTATGTTTTGGAAGTTTAGAAAATTCAAAAGATAATCAGAGATAATTGGTTCTTCCAAGTGAATCGCCAATTTTTGTGGCCAGCAACAACCCCCCTTTTATTTAGTTTTATTACTAATACTAAATAAATGGGGACCCTTCTAAAAAGTAAAAAGTAACACTTATATTCCCCTTTGAATAAAACATACTATCATAAACTTAGGAAACCACTTGCAAAACCCAAAGAACTTAAGTTTTATGATAAGTTCCGAATAAAATCGTTCTCTCAACAATAAGACATCGCATTGCAAAGGGTAATGGAGGGCATCATATAAGCAAACTACTGAGATTGCGAAAACGTGATGCGAGATCGCATGCCTTAAAGACCCATCTCACATTGCAGCTTTCATATGCCACAAGTATCACCTAAGGTAAAATATCCCAACCCAGAGATATGTGATAGGGCATCTCGCAAATCACATCTCGCAGAAACATGTGTTGATAAATGATTGTTAACAAAACGGATTAGCGATATTGTGATCTATGATATTGCGAAGCAAATCGCAAAATCGCTTTATCGCAGATCTGCAGGGCTCATTATTCGATAAAGTTTATCTCGTAATCTGATACCAAGTTATGGGAATTAATGTCAATTTAATGGGTTAGTTGATGGTCATTAATGAGATAAGATTTAGATCTGATTGAAAGGTTATTTCACGTAGGGTGATATATTTTATATGATTTCAGAATTAAGAGCTTTCCCGTCACCTTATCTCTTACCATTATTCTTTCCTTACTTGTAAATTTGCAGCAGCAAAACGCAGAATAATATACGCAACAGTGTTCAGAGCATAATGGGAAAGAAAGAAAAAGCTCTGGTTGCTGAGGACAAATAAATGACGCCCTTATACACAGACACCACCTCTAACAGAGATGTCGGCATAACTACTTTGGAAGACATGTATAGTCTGCTCAAAGAAGAAAGTCCCAGAGTTATGGAGGTTAAAGCAACATCAGACTCACACGGGTCGTCTCAAGCATCAATCACAAAACTTGCATGTTCGTTCTTGCACCGGATAGCGGCAAGAACTAAGATTCTTCCATACACAGACATGGTTAAGTGGGTACTAGACAGTGCTAATGTAACAGACAGATAATTCAAGTCTCGAGGCTAAGACCTTATCGGGTCATTCACTCCACAAGATTAACGATTTATGTATCATCTACCAAAACCGCGTAGGAGGAGAAACTAGCACCAAGGAAGCCCGTATCGGGAAAAGGAGGTAGTTTTTGATGCACGATTAGCATCGCTGGGAAAAAACCCTCGAGAAGGAAATCCTCTAATCACTCAGTCGCATGTAAGCCCGGGAAACCGTGGGGAAAAGCGCTAAAGGCTAAAGGTGAGACCTGCGCTCCAAAACCAGCGGTATTTATCAGGGATATCCTTAGGTGGTATGAAAATTTCTGATTATTTATCTTGGAAGGAATCAGAAGAAGGAAGGAAAGCAGGCACGCTCAGAATCAATGAAGCCCACAAATAAATGCACTTTCATAAGTGGGACGCACAAATTAGGAAGGAAAAACAGGCAGCAGAAGAAGCAGCTACAGTGGCAAACAACATCATTGATTGTGTCAATGAAAACTTGCACAGAGCAAACCTCATATCAAAGACAACTCTGGGATTTCTCCCAAAGGCACAGCATCTGTAGACAAGATGGAGACAAAAGGCTAATGAAAGAGTAGAGTCCATCAAGAAGTTAACCAAGTTGAATTGGGATTCTTACCGGCAGTACTTGGTTAAACCGCACAGTCAATGCATGACTCTCAAATGCCTTACGAACTCTGTCGAGAAGATAGAGCCAGCACTTTCCGATTCTGTTTTTGCAGGGAAACTAAAATTCAAGGTCGGCCAACTGATGCTCCTCAAGCCGATGCTAAATTCTTGCGATCTGAGAGAATAGATACGTAGATAGTTAATTTCCAGATTCAGTTTTAGTTTTAGTTTTGATTTATTTTTGCCTTAGATGAGGACGGTCATTTAAACCTCCCCCTATATTTTTGTAATAAACTATTTTTAGTATTTAGGTATTAGTATTTTAACCCCTCTCATGCATTTAGAGAGGGGTCCTGAAATTTGTCAAAAACGTTTCCTTAGAACATGCACTTCCCCACCCTCGGAGGAGGTTTTCATGAATGAATGGAACGAGATTTATTAATATCTGTGTTTAATGTCTGCTACTGAAATGCACTTTTGTACTCTTAGTAGATGTTAAATTAGGAAGAGATAAATCTATATTGCTGAAGCTCATGAATAGAACTTGTTATCAATGGTACTTTTATCTCTTAATGATTTCTGCTTATTTGTCAAAGTGATATTTATGTTTAGTTATTTCTATATGAAGGCTTGAATGTTTGAGTTATCATTTGGCACTTTTGTACGGTGATGACTATTCTGTTTATGCTTTAATGTATGAATGACTTATTATGCGATATGTTTCTCACAATTGTTTCAGCTAACTTTTTATATGAAACAATTTATTTTTATCGAATTCTTTTTTCGTAGCAATTGAATGATCTTTATTACCAATTACTGTTAGAAATTATTTTAGATCACATAACTGAAAAGTTAAATCCCGAGTTAGTTTTAGAATAAATATTTATGTTCATTAGAATACAATTGCATGTTTTAAATTAGATTTAGATTAAAATCATTTTAGTTAGAAATCATTAGAAAGGAAATATCAATTCTCATCACACACACACAAATTGGGAAATTGGTCCCATTATTCCCAGTTGGACCCACCATCCCAAACGGAAAAGGAGCTTCTTTCAAGGTCCAGACCGGGTGGGTATCCCCCTTGTTGTAGACTCAATTATCAGGACTTCAACATGCCCCAACTACCTTTATGTGTTTGATGAATAGTGTGTTGTGTCCTTATCTGTACAAGCTTGTTATTGTATTCGTTGATGAAATCTTGATATGTTCTAACAATGAGGAAGTGTAACAACCCTGGTGAAAATTCTATGTAATAAAAGCTAATAAAGGAAAAAATAATAATCACAGTTGATGGGACACTTATTCCAATCTGAATGTGGTGCCTCGATTTAGGGCCTAGTGATCCCTGGATCATACTGTGGATTGTGGTAAAGTCTGAGAGACTAGGACACAGGAAAATTCCTCACAGTGTAGGTGGAGAAATCCAGTGGCATCCATGCGTGTTTTGGCCTATTGATATGGTGGAGATCATGGTAAATCATGTTATTACATGTTTATTTCATTGTCTTAGTGATCTGGGATGGATTATAATAAAGCCTGGTTTCTATTGATGAGGGTGAGGTGGTTTAGGCTCAGGATGCGCTGGTTAGTTATTTTGGTTTGAGTTCCACATTCATGATTGGAATATGGCACGAGGGTGAATGGCTTAAGAGATATTTGAGTTAGTCATTTTATGGTCGAGTGGAAAGTGGTAGTCCCATCTCATATTGGATATTGCATTAATTAATAAGAGGTTCTTTCCTTGATATCTTATGTATAGATGTACTGGTTTAAATGTGGATTTTATGGCTGATGTCTCCTTAATATTTTTGTTAATATCATGCTAGTTATAAGCACGTATTATGACAATGATGATGGATGGATTTCCTCATGTTTTGATTTATAAATGAATGAACAACGTGTCTTTGACTTAATAGATGATAATGCAACTAATGAAACAAGGGAACGATGCTTCTTAGTGATTCTCAGATAAGTATGAGACCCCTATGCTTAAATATGTTGTTTACACATGTAGATTAAATTTTTGTGATATGTTTGATGAAATGCCTGTCATGGCTAGTAGGGTTCTAGTCAATCCCTTGTTCAAGTAATTGTATTTGTATCATCATTACCTTGTTATATTTCTATTCTGAAGGTGTCATTAATTATGGGCAGTGACATGGGATCTGGGCCTGAAACAATGTCTCAAATCCCAGGGATGTTGGCACAACAATGAGAAAAATAGTCCCTAGACATTGGCATGCCATGTTGTGGGAGCATCCAGATCCCTCTCGATGTTGGCATGCCTAGGGGGTTAATTGGTCTAAAATCTCAGTGGGAACCAGGGGGTAGTTGCCGGAAATATTGAGATGGTTCCTAGGATTCCTGTAATTGACGTGGAAGGTTTGTATGTTGTGTTTATGTCGATTCTACTTCCTTAAGGTCACATAGGAGGTTGAACCCCATCATAGTAGCCTCTTATCACATTTTTACCCTGATCGGTCAGTTACTTGGGTAGATGTAGGAGGAGGGTGTTACAGAGTGGTATGAGAGCATGGTTCACCCCTTGTAATGGATGGGCAGTGTGTGTTGGTCATGCATTCATGCGGGTTGCATGTTTGTTAATCATATTTATGGTCTATATGCTTGTTGTATATGCATGGTGTCATTCATGGTTGTAGTGATGTCGCCATGTGAAAGAGGATGTTGTTGTTGTGAAGTGTGTCATCGTGAGTGTATGATTGGTTGCATGTTGTTTATGCTTGTGTATCTTCATTACACATTGATATGGTTATTTTTGTCATGCATGAGGTCATGATATGTATAGTTGATATGGTCATGCATTAATGACTAGACTCTCGCTAGACTGATGGTTACATATTTATATGCTTATGTGTTATATGTCTATATGTTGTTATGATTATGTTATACATGTACTACATTGATTGGTTGATCTTGAAGATGAGATATCCTCCGCAAACTTTGCTAAGGTACATTGGATTATTGTGATTTGGTTTAGCTGACATAGTACACCTTGCAAGAAAGAGATAAAAATGGCTAACATGATGGTAGACTACAAAAATTCTCCCTATGAATCAGATGAGCAACGTGGTGTTGGGAAGTCTTCTGATTTAGTAGACACATGGAGAAGCTTGAATAAATAAATAAGTAGTTTTAAGGGGAACAATGGAAAAATCATGCAAGAACAAGAGAAACAAATTTCTTTAAATTTTGTCACAATTGCAGTGACAAGGGCCACTTCAGATCAGCCATGGATAGGAGGATAGAACTAATGGGGAATATGGAAGTAGGTCTCATGGTGGTCACAGGTCAGATAGAGATGACACAATGAGATATGGCACGTTGTCGGATACTCTGGATAGGAGAGGTGATGGGCGTAGGTATCATTCTAGTTGTCATTCTGATAGGAATCATGATCGTCAATGTTATCATCCTTACAAGAGGAGTGATAGGGGATACTTTTCATATTAGTTTAAGAAAGTAGAGCCACCTAATTTTGATGGAGACTTGAAGAAACTAGAAGATACAAAGGCTTGGATACTTGGGATGAACAATTTATTTGAGTTGCATGAGTACACAAAAAACATGAAGGCTAGAATTGCTATCTTTAGCCTGAAAGG
This sequence comes from Pinus taeda, assembly GCA_000404065.3. Classification (NCBI taxonomy): domain Eukaryota; kingdom Viridiplantae; phylum Streptophyta; class Pinopsida; order Pinales; family Pinaceae; genus Pinus; species Pinus taeda. The sequence goes on from APFE030361485.1 coordinate 61,070, forward strand.
TAAAGCAAACATCTGGTGGGAAGATGTGAAGTGGGTCAGAGACATCACGACAAAGGAATTGAGTTGGCATGAGTTCAAGAGGCTTTTCAAGAAGAAGTATTTGTCAGAAAGGTACTACAACTGTAAGGCCATATAATTCTATGAGCTAAATATGGGATCAATGATAGATGAAGAGTATACGACCAAGTTACTAGAGCTATTGAGGTATGTACCATATCTTAAATATGGGAAGGCTAAAGTTCATCGATTTATTAGTGGTTTACCATTAGCATTTAGAGATCGTATTTAATATGATGAGCCTTGACCACTTGAGAATTTTATTGGGAAATTGAATCATTGCTATGAATAGTCAAAGCGTAAGAATGAATATCAACAAGAATGGAAATGGAAAGATAAAGGTAAATGGAAACCAAAAATAGAAAGGCCTCAGCATGTAGAAGAGAAAGAAAATGTGGCACCACAAAAGAGGTTCAATATAGCTAGATAGGGACATGAATCACAGCGACAAGATAAAGGTGATGGTACTAGACGGTTGGAGTGTTTGACATGCGGTAAGGAACATAGTAACAGAGATTTCCCATAGAATCAGGGTGGTAGGCCTTAGATATATAGTGCACAGGAGGCACATAATGTTGGGGATTTTGGTCATATCATTCCTCGTATCTATGCAACGCTGATAACAGATAGGAAGGTTGTCAGGCATTTATCATTAAGATAGACGGTAAGCTTTGCGATCAAGTTATTTCTATTTTGATTGACCCTGGATCTAATTATAATTATGTTAGTCCTAACTTGGTGAATTAGTGTGGTTTGAATAAAGAAGTGCATGCAGAATCTTGGTTAGTGCAATTGGCTATAAGTACAAAGAAGAGAGTTCATCATTGGGTAATAGCTTGTGCATTTGATTTGAATGGTATGCCTATCGCAACACATTTGAATGTATTACCATTGGGATACATTATGTTGTTCGGCATGGATTGGTTGTTACATCATAGAACCAAGGTGGATTGTTATGAGAACGAAATTAAGTTTGTGGCTGACAATGGGGAATTGAGAGTCTTACAGGGAAAGAAGAAAGCCACATTAGTTAGGATGGTGACAACTATGCAGGAAAAGTGTAGTGGTAGAAAAGGGTGTGTTTTATTTGCAGTGCATATTTACAGTGAAAAATATAAGGAAGTTGAGGAGGAAGTTGTTTTGAGAAGGTACCCAGTTCTACAAGAGTTCTAGTATGTATTTCCTAAGGACATTTCAGATTTTCCACCTCACAGGGAGGTCGAATTTTCTATTGAGTTAGTGCTAGGGGAAACTCCAACATCAAAATAACCTTACAGGATGAGCACATCTGAGTTGGTAGAGTTGAAGTTGTAGTTGAAGGAAATATTGGATAAGGGATACATTAGGCCAAGTGTATCACCTTGGGCGCACCAATATTGTTTGTGAAGAAGAAGGATGGTACTCTCATATTATGCATTGACTATAGGTAGTTGAACAAAGTGACTATCAATAACAGGTATCCATCGTCAAGGATTAATGACTTGTTCGATCAGTTGAAGAGAGTAGCAGTGTTCTCAAATATTGATCTGAGATATGGATACCACCAGGTATGCATCGAAGAGGACATTTACAAGACAACTTTCCGTACCAAGTATGGGAATTATGAGTTTGTTGTAGTTTCATTTAGTTTTCCTAATGCTCTAGCTACATTTATGTGCTTGATTAATGGTGTGTTGCATCTATATTTGGACAAGTTTTTTATTGTGTTCATTGATGATATATTGCTATATGCTAAAAACGAGGAAGAGCATGTAGAGAAATTAGCGGCAGTTTTGAGGTTGTTGAGAGAGCATCAGTTGTATGCTAATCTCAACAAGTGCAGTTTCTTTCAGAATGAAATACATTACTTGGGATATGTTGTCTCTAAGGAGGGCATAGCAGTGGATCCAAAGAAGATAAGAGATATTATGGAGTGGGAAGCTCCTAGGAATGTGGATGAGGTGAGATCCTTCATTGAGTTGGCAGGTTATTATAGGAGGTTCATCAAGAACTTCTCATAGATTTCTTATCCTATTACATCATTGCAAAGGAAAGGAAAGAAGTTTGAATCGGTAGAGGAGTGTGAGGCTAGTTTTTATCAGCTTAAGCAATTGTTGACACATGCATTAGTGTTAAAGATTGTAGATATGGACAAAGAAATTGTAGTATCTATAGATGTTTGCAAGAGAGGACTTGGTGGAGTACTTATGTAGGAAGGATAGGTAGTGTGCTATGAGTCATGAAACTGAATGAGCAAGAGCAGAACTATCCAATGTATGCTCTTGAGCTAGCAACTATAATACATGCATTGAAGATGTGGAGGCACCATCTTCTTGGAAGGAGGTTTTTACTGATGAGTCATCACAGTGGGTTGAGATACTTGTTTTACCAGCCAAATTAGAATGCTAAGTAGGCTAAATGGTTGGCCATGATCAGTGAGTTTGATTTTGAGATTAGATACATCAAAGGAAAGGAGAACAAGGTCACAAATGCTCTTAGCAGGTAGATATAGGTAAATCATATAGAAGCTAAGAGTTCCTATGGGACAAATCTACAGGATAGGATATTGCAGGAAGGTCAGCACGATGTTAGGTATATGGAGATTGTGCACAGGTTGTAGCAGAATATAGGTACAGGTACATGTAGTGATACAAGTACATGTTCAGGTTCACAAGATCTGGACTATTGTCTCAAGACAGATGGATTGGTTAGATTTAGGGATAGGATATATGTTCCAAACAAAAGTGAACTCAATAAGGTGATCTTGAGAGAGTTCCATGAAAAACCCTATTCAGGTCACCCAGGTTACTAGAATTCACTAACGGCAGTGAAGAAATTTTATTATTGGTCGAATTTGAATAAGGATGTAGCATAGTTTGTGGCTAGGTGTTTTTATTTTTAGTTGGTGAAGGCAGAGTGTAAGCATCTAGGTGGGCTTCTACAATCGATCATGATTCCAGAATGGAAATAGGTCATTTCCATGGAATTTATTAAAGGTTTTCCGAAGATAGTGAGACATCATGATTCCGCCATGGTTCTTGTGGACATGTTGACAAAGGTTGTGCACTTCATTCCAGTGAATTATACATTCTCAGCTAGCAATGTAGCACAAGTATTCATTTATGATGTGGTCGGGTTGCATGGTGTTCCAAAGAACATTGTGTCAAACAGGGATGTGAAGCTTAATTCTAACTTTTGAAAGGAGTTGTTTGCAGGTTTGGGAATAGATTTAGCCTTTAGTACAGCTTATCATCCATAGACAGATGGACAGACTGAGAGGGTCAAAAAGATGTTGGAGGACATGTTGAGGATGTACGTGATGTGTTCACAACGAAACTGGGAAGAGTATCTTCCACTGGTAGAATTCGCTTACAACAATGGGTATCAATAATCTTTGAAGATGAGTCTATTTGAGGCATTATATGGGCCGAGTTGTAATACTCTCATCACTTGGAGTGATCCAGTAAACAGGGTGTTTATTGGACCGAATAAGTTGGCAGAAATGGAACAGAAGTTGCAGGTAATCAAGAAGAATTTGAAAGAAGCACAAGATATGCAAAATATCTATATAGATCAATACAGATTGTTCAAGGAGTTCCAGGTTAGGGAACAGGTGTACTTGTGCATCAAACTAAAGAAGATCTACTTGTGTATTGGATCATGTGGCAAGCTGGCACCCCAGTTTTGTGGACCCTTCAGTATTATTGAGAGGATTGGTCTAGTAGCCTATCAAATTGAACTGCCTACAATAGTGGAATTCCATGATGTTTTCCATGTGTCATTTCTTAAGAAGTATGTTAAAGATGTTGATCATGTGATTGATGGGTCTTTATTCAAGGTGGAGCCATATAGAGAATTCCAGCTAGAGTCCGAGTGTATATTGTAAAAAAAGGTGCTCATAATCCAGAACCAAGCAATCGAGTAGGTTAAAGTGCAATGGAAGCTCTTTGGCTCGATGAAGCTACATGGGAAATGGAAAATCGATGTAGACTATGTATCCTTCAGTGTTTGTGGGTTGAGCCAAAACAATTTTGGTATGATGTTTGGTATATATTTTGGCATATGTTTTAGTGATTTTTGGTATATGTACATATGTATATGGATGTAAATACCACCAGGAGCTATGTTATAAATCTCCATTAAGTGGTATGGGAATCATGTCATTATAATTGTGATGTTTTTATGTTGTCATGTTGGTTTTCTTTTTAGCAGGGTGATCATTGCAAATACTGCATCGATCTATGTTATAATTCTCCATGGGTAGTATATTTTCTTTTTAGTGGCTTTGCTAAGGTATAGGTGTGGTTGAACACCAAGCATGGTCTCCCCCAAGGGGGAGGGTTTTGTAACAAACCTCATTAAAATTCCATGTAATAAAAGTTAATAAAGGAAAAAATAATAACCACGGTTGATGGGACACTTATTCCAAGCTGAATGTTAGGAAAAACATCCTAGTGTGGTTTTTCATTAGTTTATTATGGCCAAGGAAATTGGTAAAGACAATGGATAAGGCTTTGGAAAGGAAAAATGGTATTTTTGGCACATTTATCTATGAAAATAACGGAAAATGAAGAAAATGGATGCCTACTTGATAAAATGCTTTTGAAGATCAGTTGGTACCTTTTGTTAGTTCAGTTTTAGAGCACTCTCATTATTCTCTGTCTCTCTCTCACTCTTGGACACTTAGAGTTTTATTGGAGCACTTTGGCATTGGATCAAGAAAGACAAAGAAGGAAAAAGGAAGGAAGGAGCAAGCAAGGAAGAGCATGATCAAGAAGTTACACAGGATTATTTGTAGGTATCGATTTGTATGTGTGTTTTCCTTATTAGATTTTCCATGTGTGGTATTTCATGTGGTTCTTTTGTTTTTATGGCATGGGTTTTTCCAGTTGTGACCGTGTTTTTCCAAATAGCCATGGTGTGATTGATTTCTCATGTTTTGGTTGAGATACATTACTAGATGGATTCAAAGTCAAGTGAAGTGGATCTCAAAATGATAGAGCACATGGACTAGTAACCCTTGAACCAGACTGTGGGTTGCGGTAAAGCCAAATTTTGTGTTGCCTCGGTGCACATAGGAATCTTTGTCGGTGAATGGTGGGATGTATGGTAAAGCCAAGAGGTGTTTTCCCTTGATTAGGCCTAGTAATCCTTGCCGGTGAATGCCAGGATTTACGGAAAATCCAAGAAGGTGGTGTCTCGATTTAGGGCTTAGTGATCGCTGGATCAGACTATGGATTGCGGTAAAGCGTGAGAAACTAGGAGACATGAAAATTCCTCACTGTGTAGGTGGAGAAATCTGGTGGTATCCACGCTTTTTTTGGCCTAGTGATCTGGTGGAGATCATGGTAAAGCTTGTTATTACATGTTTATTACGTTGACCTAGTGATCTTGGATGGATTACGGTAAAGCGAGGTTTCTATTGATGAAGGTGAGGTGGTTTAGCGTTAGGATACCTTGGTTGGTTATTTTGGTTTGAGTCCCACATTCATGCTTGGAATATGGCATGGGGGTGAATGGCTCAAGAGAGATTTGGCTCAGCCATTATATGGTCAGGTGGGAAGTGGTATTCCCATCTCGGATTGGATTTTACATTAATTAATAAGATGTTCCTTCCTTGATATCTTATGTATAAATGTATTGGTTTAAATGTGTATTTTATGGCTGTTGTATCCTTAATATTTTTGTTATTATTATCCTGGTTATAAGCATGTATTATGACAGTGATGATGGATGGATTTCCTCATGTTATGATTGGTAAATGAATGAACAATGTATCTATGACCTAATAGATGATAATGCAGCTAATGATATAAGGGAACAATGATTCTTAGAAATTCTCAGAGAAGTATGAGACCCCTATGCTTAAATCTATTGTTTACACCTGTAGATTACATATTTGTGATATGTTTGATGAAATTCCTATCATGGATAGTAGGGTTCCAGTCAATACCTTGTTAAAGTAATTGTATTTGTATCATCATTACCTTGTTATCTTTTTGTTTTGAAGGTGTCATTTAATTCTGGGCAATGACCTCGACTCTGGGCTTGAAAAAGTGGCTCAAATCTCGAGGATGCTAACACAACATTGGGAAAAATAGTGGATGCTAGCATGCAATTTTGTTTGAGGATCTAGATCCCTTTGGATTCTATAATTCCCATAGCATGGGAGAGTCCGAGGGTTAATCAGTCTAAAAAATTAGTGGGACCCAAGGGTTGGTTGTTAAAAAGGTTGGGATTGTTCCTAGGAGTCTTGTAGCTGATGTGGAAGGTTCATATGTTGTGTTTCTGTCAATTTCACTTCCTTAAGGTCACATAAGAGGTTTCATCCTATCATAGTATCCTCTCATCACATGTTTACCTCGGTTGGCCGGTTACTTGGGTAGATGTGGGAGGAGGGGATTATAGGAAGAACATGTCGAACACTTAGATCAATCTGTATTGAGATTTCTAATAGAGCATCGGTTGTATTCCAGGATTAGAAACTGCATTTTTTTTTCTTTTCAGATAGAGGTACATTACATAGGGCATGTGGTTTACAAGGAAGGCACAATAATGGATCAAGAAAAGATAAGGGCTATGATGGAATGGGAAACTCTTAGAAATGTGAATGAGGTAAGATCATTCATGGGGTTAGTAGGTTACTATATGAGGTTCATTGGGAACTTCTCTCACATTGCATATCCTATCATGTCAGTGAAAAGGAAAGGTAGGAGATTTGAATGGATAGAGGAATGTGTAGTCAATTTTGAACAATTGAAATAGGTGTCGAAATAGCTCCAATGTTATATATTGCAGGTTCGGACAAAGATTTTGTGGTATGTACAGATGCTTGCAAGGGAGGGCTTGGTGGAGTCCTTATGCAGGAAGGACATGTAGTATGCTATGAGTCATGGAAACTAAATGAGCACGAATAGAATTATCTGACTCATGATCTTGAGT
>APFE030361491.1:0-15107 GCA_000404065.3 Pinus taeda
TTATTTATTTATATTTATATGAAATGGGTTGGATTTTGGAGAGTAGTTCTATTTTTACATTTTTAATGTGAGAGATATAATTCCATGTATTTGGGTGATTAGAGGTGCACTTTGTGACAAGGAAATGACAAGTCAACTTGGGGAGCTTTTCTAAAAGATCAACACCTATTTTAGGTTGTAACTAAATCCGTTTTTATTAATGAAAAGATTCATTTATTTTCTTATATATAGTGTTATAGTTTCATATATTTCAATATCATGCTTATCTATTGAATAAACTGATTAAATGTTGTTTCATAGATTTTGTGGATCATTGGTTTGTGTTCCCTGATTGTCGAGGTTCTAATTATAATGATTGGAGCTAGGGTTGGAGCATTAAAGCCAAGGAAGGAGTGAAGTATACGACAGATTATAGGTATGCTTCATCCCATTATCTATTTACTTTAAGGAAAACATTAGTCCCTTTGTTCTTGTGTTGTTCTAGGTCAATCCACTAGGCCTAGGGAAAATACATTTGTTTGTATTTATAGAATCTGCATAATAAATTGGAGACCATATTGGGGAACAATGTATTCCCTTGGTGGTTTCTTTGCCCATTTTTAATTTCTTACCTCTTCTTCATACCTTTATTGTCTTGTTCTGTCAAGAACAAACATAGGAATAGCTTTCATTAAGTCTCAATTGCAATCCTTGTATGAGAACCTTGCATCCCTACATTGACATACCCTTTGGTCTTCTGAAAAAGTGTTTCACCATAGTTAAGCCTTCTTTGTGCCTGTGTTGCGTAGAATTAGTGCCTCCTTTGCACTGCGTTGGCCCCTATGGATGCACAAGTTTCATTCAATCTGGATTTTCTCTCTAATCAGCATTCTTCCAATTTCTCTTCCTTGATTCTTTGAGTGTCGTGTCATCTCTCTTAAGCTTCCATTTGGTTTACTTTCGTTTTAGTACCTTTAGTAAGGATTTGTTTAAATATTTTTTTCTTATCACTAGGTCATCTACAAACTAATTTTGTTTGATCATTCAATTCTTATATGAATCATTGTTCTAATCATCATTTTGAAAACCGTGTTTGAATCAGTGATTAAAGAATTCATCTTAGGTTTCTTCATTTTCGAAAATTAAGTGACTTGAAAAGAAAAATATTTGCATTTCCATTTAGGGTTTTGTGTGTGCATCAAAATTGGAAAATTTACATTTAAAAAGGGAATTACATTTTGGATATTTTTCGTTGCATACTCTTTTTCTCTTCCCTTTGATATATTTTCATTGAATGAGAAATATTTCATTTCCTCATGCTAGTTTTCAATTTAGGATACTCACGTAAAATTTGTGGTGGGCGCAAAAAATGAAACTTAATTGAAGATAAACATTAAAATTTATTGAACATTAAAAGAAGATAGAGACAAATTGCAGTAGGTGTTTTTCACCCACATTGGATTTCCACCTTATATCTTATGTTCTTGTGTGTGATTGTTTTCTCTAGTTTATTGTACCTGTTACTACTTATATGTTTCTAATTCACAGATTAAAGATCATCTGACTAAAATACGTTGGTTGCTCTAAACACAGTTGTGTATATATGCAAGTTGCATTAACAGAAGTAGCGTATATGAATCTGTTTATGGAAATGAAATATTGTTAAGTTAACCTAAGTATCATTTGTAACATTAATGAAAACATTTATAGGTATAGGATAGAGACGTGTTTAAGTGTCATTAAATATAGGAGTTTTCTTTGTTTTCAAGGTTATATCTCGGGGGTGAAATCGCGTTCCATAGCCATGAGTCTATATTGTTGGATAGTTGGAATTGTCTCAATGGTTAGTGGCTGTGAGTGTGTTGCCATTGATTTTAACTAGATTAGCATGATTATTGGGAGTCCATGAGGAATCCTATGGTAGCTGCAGACTTCAGGTGTAGAATCATCATAGCTCAAGACTTATTGAAAAGCCATAAATTGATGACTATAGTGATTTGTAGTCTAGGCTCAAGAGGAGTCATATGGTAGCTATTGGATTCTAGTATATAATCATCATAATATAAGGTTTAATGGATAATCCATAAAATGGTGATTATAGTGGTTGGGAGTTTAGGATTCTAGGCACTAGAAGAAGAGTCAAAGAGCACATAATGGTAGAGATTTTCCAACCATTTTATAGGTAGAGTATCGGATCAAATCCTACACTAGACCCTCTCCACTTGAAAGTTCTCTAACGGAGCTTTGCAACGGTGTGTGGAAGTCTGAAAATAGTCTCCTGGATCAAAATTTATGGACTATTGAAGTAAGGGTCCGAAAGGTTGGAGTAGGAAACATATCAGGGGTTCAAGACTAGGAATCCCAAAAGATCAATATCAGAGCAGGTCATATTGCGATATCAGAAGCTAGATGTAATCATAACATTGGTGGTTAGAGCACATTTGAACCTATGAGCATAGGGCCATCAGAACGTCAAAGAAAGAAATATCAGAGGTTGGATCACATGAGAACCTCAGAGCATAGGGCCATCAGAACTTTGGAGGAAGAAATATCATAGGATAGATAATATAGCACATCAAAACCTCGAAGTAGGAAGATATCAGAATATTGGAAGGTCAAAGCCATCAAAACCTCATAACTTGTTAACATTTGAATTTTGAGAAGTTACAATATATGGAACTGTGGATATTGTTAAAAGCATTTAGTGATGTGAAAGCTAGATAAAAAATTATTTTCATTGAAAACCTATGGCTTGATGGGACCCCTTTTCTCTCTTTTGGTAGGACACATGATTCCATTTGATTCACTTCGAGAAGTCACAGTGGCATATGATGTAATCATGAGGTGGTTGTATAGAGAACACATGTCATCCAAATTCAGAAAAATCGGTGCTCTAATGGGGAAAATTAGGGTGACATGTGTCACCACTCAAGAGGGGTTAGACAGTGCTTTAAAAATACTATCCTCACATTCTATCAAAAGGTCACCCTATTTCATCATAAAATTTAACATATATAAAACCTAATATTTACTTAGTAGGGAGCATCTAGGAATCCTAGTGATTCATATTGTTTTTAGTGTTGAAATGGAAAAATGGAGAGAGGGATGTTATATAATAAATTCACCACATTTTTGTTCAACCATGTAGAGTGTTCAAGCAATGATGACCTTTATCACCACCATTATTTTACTTTACGACCAAGAGGTTAAGATGTATTACTAGAATACTAGAGGAGGATGATCACTATAAAGGAGTTGAAGTAATGAAAGGTACCTTGTGAATTATATGATCCTTCTAGGAAATGGTACTTATGGAGAAAATCGGTTTATAAACAAATTTCTTCATCTCTGCTACACAATGACATGTATGTAAATAACTTCCAAGAATCTGCTTTACCTTGCAAAAATTTTAAGGAATCTCACATCAAGTGATGATTAAGACCAAGTATCGACATGGTTGTTTCTTGTGCATTTCTGACAAACTAGAATGAATTTTCAACTTAAGTACAAGTTATCAGCCTCTATTTTACTAGCATATCGTGTAGATTATAAAATGGAAAAATGTTATTCCCCTCTAATTTAGGTTTCTTCTATGTTCCATCATTGAAATATTTTTAACATATAATGGCTTATAGAGAATATTTTGGCCAACCCTTCGCTTTTTATGAATAATATGAAATTGTTTCTCACCACTTTATGACATGTTATTACAAAGTGTTAGCCAAAGTGGGAAGGGTCTAATGTACATGAAGTAATCAAATTTTATTTTGATGGTGAAGGGACTAAAAAACACTTCTACTTCCTATGGTTATCTTTGTTTGATAATGAAGGAACTATAAAGCACTTCCACATTCTATGGTTTTCTATTTTTCAGGCTATTTAGGCTAGAAGAAATGATTTTTCCTTTATGTATAAGATGTTGGTACCATCCATAACTTTTTATATAATCTAAGGTGATTATGAAGTTTCCAACAAAGTAAAATAAAAAGTATAAGGAAAGGTAGGATACCTTTCTACACTGTGGAATGGGATGATGTACTAATAATGGTGTAAGGCTACGAGAAATATGAACTAAAAGAGTCCTGTAGTTATTTGAATCTAATAAAATTGAAAGGTAATAAAATAAATATATATATCAATTAGGCAATCATAAAATGTAAGAACTAATTAAACAAGTACACACATGACATTATACCACTCGGTGCAATAGTAATCACGTCCCAAATAAAAATAGAAGCATTTTTGCAAAGATTGCAGATTGCTTGTATATTTGTAACACTTCACACTGGATTGTTTACCAATTTGTGCTTTCGTAGATGTTGGAAAATGAACCCTAACATGAGGGATCAACAACTAATTAGTATGCCGATGTTATGATATCTGGGAAGTGACGCTGGATAATAACAAAAATATTGTTGATTCATTTTTTGTTAATTAGATTGCTAAATTATGAATAAAAGTTAATGTTCCAACATGAGAAGAACACCAAGGTGTCCGTGAGGTGTTCCATTTAAGGGGGGAGTATGTAATATGAGCGTAAGATACTATAAAACTCTCATAAAATTGTTTAATAACTATATATTTTAAATTCCTATATTGATAGTAATTGAAGAATATTTTCCTAATTGTTAAGTACAAACATTTTACAAGAATTAATTCTTAGTTTTTTTACTTTGAAAAATTAATATTCTTTTATGTAAATAAACTGTATTTTCCAAGTTGGTATATTTTATAGGTTTTAGAACTAATGACTCAGTTTTAGAAATTATATGGATAAGTTTTATGTTTTCTGTAAGATTAAGAAAAAATACCTACCTTAAAAAAATATGATAGATTTATGAATGATTTATTGAGTGATTTTCAAATTTGGGAAAATATGATTTATGGAGTCATTTATAGATGATTTATGGAATAATTTTAGTATTTAGGAACACTTTGATTTATTGAGTAATTTATAGAGTGACTTTAGAATATAGGAAAAATATTATTTATGGAGTGATTTATGGGTCATTTATGGAATGCTTTTAGGATTTAGAAAAGCTATTTCGTTTTCTTAACTCTACTTATTATAAGCCTATGGGAAAATATGAGAACTAATGATAATAAACAGGTAGAATCAAGCCAAGAGAGAGTAAGGATGGATTCCAACCATGCACTTAAAGATAAGTAACAATGCTCTTTCAAAATTATTATATTTGCATATGGTGTATGAAGAAATAAGATTCAAATTTATTTGCTTGGAATTTTTCATATGATAAATAATCAAGATTATTTTTTTTTTGGGAAAACCTCCACAAAATTTTGTGCATAAAGGAATACATGTTTTTTGAATTGAATTATTAAAATATTTTAAGTGCATTGAATTCTTAAAATATTTTTGTGGCTAAATAATTGTGTAAATTGGATGAATTATTGAAAATTATGGTTCAAATATGTCTTCTTAACTCCCAAACCATCATATATGTGTAAAAACAGAAAGAAGGTTTTGTATATGAATTCATTATCACCAATAGTCTCTTTAATATTTCAAAATTTTATTTTAGAATTGTGGAAAACTGCATCTAAAATTGATTACTAAAAGAAGAAAAACAGATTAAAGCAAAGGGCTACCATTTAAATTGTTAGCACAATAAGAATATTTTTTAATGTACATATAGAGATAATTGTTCTGACAATGTTCATGAAAATAAATAAATAAATTGTATGCATAAACAAATAGAAATATTATTTTTATATTTCGTGAAAAGAAATAAGTTATTAGCATGGATAAAAATAGAAAAGTCATGATGATAATTCTTGAAAAGGAATTAAGCTATTTCATTTAAAATATTATGAGGGATGTTGTTATGATGCACATGCATTTAAAGTTGTGGTTATGATGCACATGCATTAAAGTTTTAAAGATAAATATTGGAAACTTGAATATAATATGTTCTTATTTATGTATAAATAATATCTAGTATATTCGATCTATTAGAAATGAATAGGTGATTTTAAATGCATGGGAACATTGATTTGTGCAAAAAGAGATATGTAAGTTTTTGAGAAAGAGTTTACAAAAAAAACTTTTGCATAAAAGGAAAGTGGTTCTGTTATTTTAGAAGGATTTGATATTCATGTTATTCCTTGATGAAATATTAGAAGTTTGTTTGATGTGTGAAATGATAGGAAAATATTTTGTATTGCATGCATAATAGCTAATGAGTTAGCTAACTTTTTTGTTAGAATTATTCAAAAATAAGAGAAAAGTAAAAAATCTCCTTGTATGAATTATTGAAGTAGATTCTTGGAGAGGAACGTCGGTACCACATGCCTTATTGTATTAATATTCCTTTGGAATATGCTTTAGAGAAACATATACATTTGCATTCATCAAAAAGTAGAGTTTTGGTATTGGATTATAGGAGAAAAGGAAGGTGCAATGACATAATATTGATTGTGTTAGCCTTATTTTGAGAAAAATAATATGCATTTGCAACCCTAAAAGGATTAGCTATGGTATTAGGTTTCTTTTTGGATAAGATTATGTATAGCTATTGAGCTAGATTTTTTGCTAAGCAGAAATTGTCACCTTGCATGCATGAAAGAATAAATGTTATGTGTTTCATTCCTTGGAAAATCCTTTTTTGTAGCTTTCCATGCAACATTTAGTTATTTTTCTTTGAAAATAAATATTTGTTTCACATGTAGGAAGAAAAAGGTATCATGTTGTTATAGGCCATTTTGTCACATCTTATAAATATCCCTGCAAACAAGATCATTCACATCCTTTGAACATGTTTTCATCCTCCCTACACAAAGCCCTAGGCATGACTCTTTCTAATCCCTAAGTTTCTTCCTAAAATTACCTTATTTCATTAATTTTAAGGACCAACGAAACCTGTCCCCTCATTGGTCAGTGTTGACTACCAGGTTGCCCTAATATGCACCTTTGTTTATCACTAGCATATTTCTCAATGATCGGTGTGCGTTGGCTCTATAAATTCATGAAAATAAAAAAGAATCCTAAAGCTTGCTCTTCCGGAAGCTTCCAGGATCTATTGTAATTATTTATCTCAAATAAAACTATTAAACCCTGTCCTATCCTATCTTAGAATTTTCATCCCTTATCCCTTGAGCTCATCCTCCCATCAAGTGTGGATCTCAAGCCCATATTGGTAAAAGGATAAGAATTCATGAACTACCAACTCACTTATATATTTACTGCCATCTATAGGCAAGGGGTTGGATTTTTTAGATTAATTCTACCCTTATGCTACTCACGTGAAAGATATCATTCCATGCATTAGGGTGATTAGAGGTGCACTTTGTGGAAAAGAAAACAAAAGTCAACTTGGATGATCTCTTATACAAGATCAACACCTATTTTTGGTTTTAAGTCACTCCATTTTTATTAATGCAAATAGTTATTTGCTTTCCTATATATGATGCTATGGTTTAATGTATTTCAATAGAACATCGATCTATTGAATAAGGTGGTGAGATGATGGTACATAGATGAATTTGTAGATCATGGCCTTGTGTTGTCTGATTGCGAAAGTTCTAATTATAACAATCAGATGTAGGATTGGAGCATATGAGCCAAGGAAGGTGAGAAGCATATGATGGATCCAAAGTCCCTTTGTCTTTCTATTGTTCAAGGTTAGTCCACCAGGCCTAAGGAAGATACCTCTTTCTGTAGTCATAGATTTCATAGAAAAATTGGGTACTCCACCAGGGAGCGTTGTACTACCTTGGTGGTTACTTTGCCTCTTATGCTTGAATTACCTCTTCTTCATACCATTATTATCTTATTTAGTCAAGGAAAAACTTAGCAATACCTTTCACTAAGTCTGAATTAAAATCCTTGTGTCATACCCTCTGGTCTTATGATAGAGTGTTGCACCCCAGTGGAGCCTCCCTTGTGTCTACATTGCATAACACTAGTGCCTCCTTTGCAGATGTGTTGGCCTATGTGCATGAAAATGTTTTCTTTTGTATAGATTTTCTCTCTGACTATCCTTGTTCCAGCTACTCTTCCTTGAGTCTTTGAGTGTATTATGGTCTCTCTAAAGCATCCATTGGGTATGATTTCATTTTTAGTGTCTTTGGTAAGGATGCTTTTAGATTTTCCTCTGTTCGTATCATTAGGTCATTTGAAAACTGATTTGGTTTGATCATTGGGATTTAACGAATTTGTGTTTAGCTATAGTTTTGAAAATATTGTTTGAATCAATGATTAAACTTTTCATATTAGTTTTCTTGATTTTCAAAAATTAAGTGACTTGAAAAGAAAAATATTTGCATTACCATTTATGGTTTTTTGTTTACATCAAAATTGGAACAGTTGCATTTAAAAGGGAGTTGCACTTTTCACATTGACCACTTCATATTGTTTCTTGCATACTCTTCATCCCTTCCCTCCCTTAGATAGTTTTTAATTGAATGACAAATATTTCATTTCCTCATGCTAGCTTGCATTTTAAAATATTCAAGTGACATTCACTGTGAGCCCCAAAATTGAAACTTAACTAAAGATAAGCATTAAAATTTTCTAAATCAACCTACGGAGAATTTGCAACATTAATAGAAACATTTAGAGTTCTGGGCTACCTATGTTTTATGGTGTCGTTAAACCTAGGAGTTGTCGTTGTTTTCTAGGGACGTATCTTGGGGATGAAATACCATTCCATGTACCTAAGTATATAGGATTGTTCACCAGATACCTTTAGGTATACTGGATGATAGTCCCTACATAAAAAGTATATGGGAATGCTCTCATTGAATGGTTATGCGTTAGACAATACTACTAAACACTGCACTTCCACGTACCGTCGAGTATATTTTGGAAGTGCACCATAGGATGCTATCCTCACCATAGGTAATTGAGTCAGCAACATTGTATACCATGATACAACAAACACAATGTTATGGGAGATTTCCTGCACGCACATTAATTCCTTACCTTTCCAAGGTGTATATTGCACTTCACGACTCCTTGGTTAACCTTCTTCCTAGTTTACCCCTTTGTTTTATTTTATGTCGTTAATTTCTAAAATAAATTAATTAACCACGTAATAACATCCTCCCCATTGAACAACTCCTTGGCGGATCTTAGGTTGAGACTAATGGCAACAATTCTTGAGTGCACCAATCAAGGAAACCCCTCTAACGAGAATCGTAGTCATTTTACTCCTTTTTGAAATATTGATGCTCCTTATATGACAAGGTTGTCCCTTCCTTGATTTCCCAATTACTTTGTAGTTTGGTTTTTTTCGACCCCTATGTTTCCAAATATCCAAACTGCTTCTAAACCAAATTATCCTCTGCCTAAACCATATCAACCTCAAATTGATGCTAAATTTGACCCTTTTCCTTCTTCACATGTTGTTTCTTTATCCCTTTCTTCCTCCTCACTTAGTGAAAATATTGGTTCTACTAACCAAGAAGCTAGGAAGAAGAAGCAAAATAAGTAGGGGGTCAACCAAGCAACCATTTCTACAAATGTAACTAGTATGGAGAAACCTTCTAATCAACCCTACAACATTAAATTTCCTTGCAAGTTATGTAAGGGTGACCATCTTCTTAGATATTTTCCTAGTATTCCAAAGATATTGGAAGTATGGTCGACAAGCTCACATCAACCTTTGTCATCAACCTATGGAGATCATGCTAGTGATAAACCATCAACTATGACAATGAGGTCCATGGTAAAAAGAGTAAAATAAAATTTCCCTATAAGTTATGTGTAATGAATCATCCTATTCACATTTTTCATTATATTGATGAATCCTCAAAAGTGTTGGAAAAACATACACATTCTGAGCCTTGACTCCTAATTGGTTTTGGCAAGTCCTTGTTTTTTTATGAATAAGAGAAATTATTTATCACCAGTTTAAGACATGTTATCACACAGGGTAAGCCAAAGTGGGAAGGTTCTAATGTAAAAGAAGTAATTAAATCTTTGTTCAATGATGAAGGAACTAGATAGCACTTCTACTTCCTACGGCTATTTTTGTTTGATGATGAAGGAACTAGAAAGCGCTTCTACTTCCTATGGTTTTCTCTTATTTGGGCTAGAAAAATAGAAGGTGCCATTCATAATTTTATATGTAATATAAGGTGATTATAAAGTTTACGAGGAGGGAAAATAAAAAATAGAATGAAAAGTAGGAGACCTTCTCGAGCGTGAAATGAGATGATGTTAATAATGATGTAAGGTGAGGAGGTATATGAACTAAAAGACTCTTGTAAGGTGAGGAGGTATATGAACAAAATCCAGCGTGGGTGATCGAAATCGAAGCTGTAATAAAATAAAATGAAAAGATGGTGAAATCGAAATATATAAGAATATATAGCTTCGATAATTAGATCTAGTTATAAGCGTTAGATAAGGTACAATAACTATGACAACACAATGATATGAATTAGGACGGATTTGTTTTTTATTTTAATTATGCATATGGAAGATGCGTATGTCAACTTGGAGAAAAGAAAAAATAAAGTCTATTTTAAAAAAAAAAAATATTATAACTTATAAAGCAGATTTTAAAAAATGCTTATATATCATGTTTAACATATAATATTACACATCTCCTGCTATACTTTGTTGCATGTCTCTGGGCTCAATAATCCATTTTAATTATAATTCATTTTAACTATAAAAATAACGGAAAGAAATAAACCTAACATATTTGCAAGGGTTGTGGAAATTGAGTCATAAATGTAAGATCTTACATTCAAAAAATTCGTGATAATGAAATTAACAAGAATATTTTAATGTAATTAATGACGAGGGGTTAAGAAACTAAATTTTAATTGGTTTTGATCCAGGTTATAAACAAGAGGCATATTATCCTATAGCTGGCAGGTTTATTCTTGAACGAGTTTGGACCCTTCACTTCGTGAATCTCTACGGACTTGCTAATTAAATTTCATTCCATTTTTTTTTCAATAATATTTGACAGGTGGATGGATGGATGGATTACTAGAGGATGATTTTGAAAACATAAAAATCGCTCACAATAAATAAATTGATGTACATCTACATAATTCCATATAATATTCCATGAGAAATGTGTGAGATGTGAAATATGAATTCTCTTTCTATTCCATATGAAAGAATATAATTAAACAAGTGCGCATGTGACACTGTAACAGTTAGCGCAATAGTAATCATGTCCAAACTAAAAATAGAAGCATTTTTTCAAAGATTTCAGGTTGCTTGTATCTGAGTAACACTTCGCACTAGAATGTTTACCAATTTGTGCTTTCGTAGCTATTGGGAAAGGAGAACTAACATGACAGAAGAACAATTTAATGTTAGGCCAATGTTATGCTATTTGGTGAGTGATGCACAATAAGAACAATAATATTGTTATTCACCTTTTGTTAATTGGATTGTTATATTATGAAGAAAAGTTCATGTTCCAACATGAGAAGAAAACTGATGATGGTGTTCTCTTTAAGGTGGTGAATATGTAACATCTCTAACTTAATTTACTATAAAAACTGCCATAAAATTAAGTTTCTTGAATAATTAAATATTATTAATTCCTATATTGATATTACATGAAGAATATTTTTCCAATTCCTAATTGCAAAAATATTACAAGAATTAATTCTTAATTCTTTTATTTGGAAGAATTTATATTCCTCTGTGTAAATAAATTGTATTTTCTAAGTCAGTTTATTTTATGAGTTTTAGAAGTAATGAGTCATAGTTTTAGAAAAACTATGGATAAGTGATATGTCATCCATATGGTAAAAACAAATCTACCTTAAAAAACCATGACAGATTTATGGGTGATTTATTGAGTGATTTTAGAATGTAGAAAAATATGATTTATGGATGATTTATGGAGTAATTTTAGAATATAGGAAAAATATGATGTATCGAGTGATTGATGGGTGATTTATGGAATGCTTTTAGAATTTAGAAAATATTTTTTTTTTTCTTAATTCTACTTATTGTAAGCCTATGGGAAAATATGAGAACTAATGAGAAAATACAGATATAATCAAGCTAAGAGAGGCAAAGGATGGATTCCAACCATGCATTAAAAGATAAGCAACTATGCTCTTTCAAAATTATTGTGTTTGCATATGTTGCATGAAGAAATAAGAATCGAATTTGTTTGCTTGGAAAATTTCATATGATAAATAGTCAAGATTATTTTTCTTTGGAAAACCTCCATGGAATTTCTGTTAGAATTTGGGTACCAGAGGACAAGTGGTTCCCCAAGGCACTGATCTTTGGCCTAAGGAAAAGTGTCTAAATTTATTTTTTACTTTTCTCCTAAAGTGACTTTATAAGTAGTAAACTATATTTATTTTAAAAGTAATTTTATAAGTGATAAAGTTACATTGTAATTTAAAGGTGACTTTATTAAAGCTAATGAAAAATTAGAAAGTGAAAAAATGATTTTGGAAATAAAAGGCTAAGTGGGTCTTTATTTAAGTGGGTGAGTTAAAAAGTAGAAAGTGAGAATTAATGCAAATTTATTCTCATCTCTAAATCTAAGTGAATCTCAAACACTAGATCTTACGGTAACCCAAAAGGCCATTTACAAAATAAAAGGAGAAGAGAAGAGGATAAGATTAGTTCATTATTTCATGAAAATTTGAGAGAAAGAGAAGAGAGAGCAAGGAGAAAATTTCTGAGCAGTGAGGAAGTGAAGGAGAACAATAAGAATACATTTCAACAAATATGGGTAGCAACATTTATTGGCACCCATCACAAGATAAAAGTGTATAGTAGGAGAAAGGCACAAAAATATAGGAAGAGGGACAACACAAAAATCGAGGAGGGATAGTAGAAATGGCACGAATTTTGAGGTAGATTTGAGAACAAATTTCGAGGCAATCATATCGTTGAAATCGTACAGTCCATACATTGTTCAAGGAACATTTTTCGAGGCTAGCCATATAATATTTAATATTGTTTTATTTCTAGAAAAATTTCTGTTTTGGATGTTCGCTGATTGACACAATTTTCAAGGCAGAGTTCAAGCATGAAAAATCGAGATAGGTTTTAACTTGTGGTTGCTGGAATTTTTACTGTGTATTTCAATATCTCTATAAAAGCATTTTCAAAAATAAAGAAGAGCTCTCAAACTAGTTTTCTCCAATAGTTGTAGGGGGTTTTTCTAGGGTCACATTGACCAAAAATCATAGTGTTATTTTTTGTATATGGCTGTCATAATTTTGTTGTGTTTTATTTTTGCAATTTCAGAAATTGTGAAATTTCTAAGTTTGTGTTTTCAGAAAATTATTTTCATTTCCATATTTTAGAATTTTTATCATACTTAGATTAAAACTAAATGCATGGAGTGATGAGGAAAACTGATAACTAGAGTGGGGTTTGAAATTTCTTCATGGTATCAGAGCTTGGTTGGATGAAAAGTTTAGTTTGGAACAAGAAAGTCAAAATTAGAGCAAGTTGATTTTTACATAGAAAACAGAAAGTTTTACCACATATTTGAAAATTTTAGTTTGGTAGGATAGTTAAACATGTCTTTGCATTTAAGAGTTGGAGACAAGTTGGATGGGAAAAACAACTACAATGCATGGAAGTAGAGAATCCAGAGCATCTTTGAGGAAGCAGAAGTTTGGGCCATTATGGTAAATACCACACTGAACCCAACAATAGTACCTGATGACCCTGTATAGTTGGTAGAGTTAAAAAAAAAGAATGCTAAGGCAAACATATTGATTCTGGAAGGAATAAAAGACCATTTCATTCTTCATGTGAGAGGAAAGACTTATGAACATGAGATGTAGACATCCTTCACTAGTCTTTACCAGAGCTCAAATGAAAACAGAAAAATGGTCCTAAAGGAGAAACTGAAGACCATTTAAATGGCTAAGCCTGATAGTGCTACATCATACCTCATGTAGAGCCTCTACTTTACACCTACTTTTCTACCATTTCCCTCAATCTTCCCTTATCTTTCCTTATCTTTTGCCTCATTTTCACCATAAAACAACCCAGATCATTACATTAGATGTTATTAAGCATGATTAAGTAAGTTTTGCTAATGGATGACTATTTGTTTAGATTTTGACTTACTTGCAGGCATCCTGCAGCTTTCTGGTGATCCTGCAGCTATCTGAACATCCTGCAGCCCATTTTGTTAAACTCTATGTTCCACGTGTCGGTTTGCTAGATGAGCCACATGGGCACTTAGGTGTCATCATGCTCAAGGTTCCTGTCCTATTTTTCCAGCCATCCACATCATCTTTGTCCACAGTCAAAGCAGGGCAAGTCACAGTCAACTCAAGGCAGTTTAGCGGTGATTGTGAGCTGTTTGGTCACGTCACCCTAAACGGTGATTTGTCCACGTTTTACAGATGGCAGGGGACGTGATCCAGCCTGGGATTTATTGCCCATGACGACAGAACCACCACCTCATCCACGCAGCCGCATGAAGTGCCAAAGAAACCTGGAAATGCATAAACAGTCATTTACTTTTCAGTTATTTAGTTGCATGGATAAGCTATCCTAGAAACTTCTATAAATAGCTGCGTCTGTGTACGCTTATTAAGCTTTTTATGAGTTGTATTTGATGAACCTTTGTTATATTTTTAAGCATTCCAAACTCTGTTTTTAAAGTGCTATTCTAGCACTCTGTTTTAAATATTTTCTGCAATGAAGAAGTAGACTCAGCATTGTCTTGAAGTTTCCAGATCTCTGAGTTTTCTTTGTGGCTGCTGAATGGACAGAGGGCCCCTGCTAATTTCTGCCACTGTAAAGTATTTTATGTGCAGTATCATTTTCTTTACTTGTTTCTTTCCTTAAGCATGTATAGTTTCTTTTATTTGTTTTCCTTTCTTTCAAGCTGATCAGTGTTATTTCCTTGCAGATTTCTTTTAAGCCCGGGATTTGTGTGTGTATTTGCTTTAATGTCTAATGGTAGTTGCAGTTGTCTTATTCATTATGCTGCCCTATTTACTCTGTTTTTTTTTAGATTAGCTTTAGCATAGTTCTACAAGTTGGATGCTAACTAGTTTATGCTCTCCTTATCATGAATAGCTTATCTTTCAAGAGAACAGAATATTGATTAATTGCAGCTTGTATTTGAGTAGATTTGGCTTGTGATACTAACACTTTTTTTCCACTTGCTTACACACAATCACACATGTAGGAG
>APFE030361493.1:0-14354 GCA_000404065.3 Pinus taeda
TCCATTGAATTTTGTCATGTATTAGGGTATGAAACTCGTATTTAATCAAGAGCACCAATCCCTCTATGTACCTTGATATTAGTGACATTGGTTGTCGAACTCCTCCGAGATTCGCTCCCAAACCAGGAGCTTCTGAAAATGTCGCTCTCGCTCCCGTTTTTGCTCTCGCTCCCAAGTTTCGTTCCCGCTCCCAAGTGACACTGAGCCAAATGACGTTGGCAACTCTAGCAGTGGCCAGTAGTATTGGTCACAGACTTTTGTTGTAGAGGCCATTTATAGCCTCCTTGGTTATGTTTTTGTTTTGATCTCTATATCATCATCGTGTTTGTATTGGACAATGCACTGGGTGCCATTTTGATATAATGGATATATTCATAGCCTACTTTGATCATATGTTGTCTTCTATCTATATTCTAATGTTGTGTGTTTGGAAACATGAATGAAAATCTTTAAAATTATGTGTTTTTATAAAAAATAAATATTTAATGTATTTTTTACAACGACCGAGTCGTTGAAATCGAGCCGGCCGAGTCGATACCGAGTCGAAGTCGGAGTCGGAGTCGACCCTCGGCCGAGTCGGAGTCGGAGTCGGAGTTTTAAAACATTGGTTTAGAGGCAACTTTGAAGTTAAGCAAGGTTACCCCCTCTCTCCAACACTACTCGAGCACAAACCAAAAGAGGATTAATAAGATAGATGGGCATGGGTAAAAATAGCAAGTATCTTAGCAAAATTCTCTTTTATGTTAGCCTAGGAGGCTAGCTCGAGTGGTTGAGAGCTATGAATAACTAGAATGACGTCTTAAGATCAAGTCCATGTGGTTTCCTTTCATGTGGACCTCACACTCGAACTAAGGGGAAGTGCTTGAGGGTTTCCTACGGTGTATTTTCCAAGGAAAATAGGAAAATATCCACCCATAAGAAACCTTTTGCAATGAAATGGTAAAGGAAATGAACATAGGTAAAACCAAGGTGATGGCATTTTCAATTAAACGAGAATAGGACTCCTACAAATCAACGTCAAAATATTAAATGTATACACTTATAATAGCTATGGTGATATCAGGTGTGAGATTTATGGGTGTAATATTCCTAATTAGCCATGGCTAATTGGAATATTCAATTTTGCTTAATTTTTGCCTTCTATAGTTATTTATGAATAAAAAGGTGAGGGAAAGGGGACGTGACTCACTTTTAGAATAAAAGTCACTTCCTAGTAGCACAATGTTGTGACTTAAAGGGAAGCCAAGGTGGCCAAAAGGGGGAACGCAGAAATGGAGCCCGCGCAGACACTTGGAGGGACTGCGCAGTAGGGAAGAAACACGTGGCAAGAGAGGGACTGAGCTGGAGAAGGTGAGCCTTGTGATTGAGAGAGGCAAAGGCTATAAAGGAGAGAGGAGCCTCCTCATTTTGGCATTCGGTAATGTGCATTTAAGCTAGTCACTTCGACTTAGAGCACGCTAGCTGTTTAGCTAGTCTACAGTACTGTTTAGTGCATTGAGTGTCTCCGTTCAAAGATCTCACCCTTAGCCCCGGGTGACTTCGAGTGCCAACTCGGGCAAGGTATTTCCATCAGCATATTGGTAGTAGTTTCATCAGCATTTCTGGCAAGAGGATTGAGCATCTTGGAGGACTGCGCAGCACTGAGAGGGATGACGCAGTTCTTTCTGGCAGGAGTTCTGGCTTGAGGGTTTGCAGTAGGATTTGTGCTGGGAAATTGAGCAGAGGATCAGCCCTTGCATATTGGAGGGTTTTAGCAGAGGTTTCAGGCAGATTTCTGGAGGGTTTCGTTCAGTGGCAGCGCAGAGCTTTGAGAGACTGCGCAGAACCCCAAGGGGGTGATTTTCGAGGGTCGGCCACTCCAGGAAAGCTTTCTGGGTTTTTCTGGGTTTCTTGAGTAGAGTCCAATTCCAAAGTTTCAGCCTTTTCTGAGGAGGGGAATAGCCCCAAATCCTCAATCGATTTCCAGCAGCAGTAGCTGCACCGCAGTTTTCCAACAGCTGGGACGCAGATCAGTGTGAGGTCATTCCTTTGTTATTCTGAGTGTATTTCTTCACTTGCCTTGTGCAAGTCGAGGTGCCATCTTTCTGATCACCTCCTATACTCATTTTATTGCTCAGTATAATAAAATGGCTTAGCATTTCTTGCTGCATTTCTTGAGTATTTGTTTACGTTTCATGTATACACTGTTGTTTGCTGCACTATCGTTATTTCATCTCTATGATTTTTCCGGCTATTATACTTGTACGTTTTTCTGGTTGGGGTTTGTTGGTATTTGAGAAATATTCCTGGGAAGGGATGTTACAGTGGTATCAGAGCATAGTTCTGGCTCAGCCTGTGGATCTAGCAATCTATGCCACCGAGGGAAAAACCTTACATCTGTTACAGAGGTAGGAGATATAGAGACACTAGGCGTAAGTTGGAAAATACCTACAGAGAGGGAGACTATGTTCTGGTAGTGGACGCAGAACATGAGGACCCTGTGGTGGACACAGAGCAGAAGGATCTGATGGCAGACGAGGATGGGAAGAGATTTGCGGATATGCTCCTCAAATCAGTGCAGGGTCTGTCGAGGCAAATTGAGGTGATGGGGCAGAGATTCACGGCAGTAGAGGCCATACAGCGTGAGATCCCACGGGTTTTTCAGATTAGTGAGGGATCAGGTGCATCCCATCATTTGCGAGAGCAGCATGATACTGCACAGCAGGTGGCCTCGCATGCCCCTACATGCTCTACCATGCCCACCTTCTTAGGAGCAGACACGGGGGCTGGAGACCAACAGGAGGCAGAGCCCGATCATATGGGCGATTATTTTGGAGAGTACCAGGCCTATGGGCAGGATTTCAGGGATGCTCTTTCATTCAGAGACTTTGTTCAGCTCTAGGGGGATAGTAGACCCCGCGACCATCACAGAGGGTACCAACATTACCATGATGGTGACACCCACCGTGCAGCGAGTAGATTCCACTTGCCTACATTTGATGGTTCATCAAACAGTTCGGCAAAGTCTTGGGTGAAGAAGCTGGACATTTATTCCAGCTTAACCAGATGTCGGAGACATAGGTCAGGATTGGTGGTTTCATGGGATGGTTACACTCAGACACTCCACAATGACGACATATGTCGAGTTCACCAGGAGATTGATGGAGCGATTTGATCAGAGGGATCCATAGCAGCATCTTGTTGAGCTAACGAGGCTCAAACAGACAGGGAACCGAAAGACCTACCTTGCAGATTTCTTGAGGGTCTCGGTGATGGTGCCAGATCTATCCACGGCACGAAGGATCTATATGTATGTTGAGGGGTTAGCGGAGCCATTTCGGGGTTTAGTCCAATCCACTAGACCAGCCACACTCCAGGACACCGTTAGCAGGACCCAGAACTTACAGGATGTCTTACCCAGGACCCAGACACCTTACCCCCAGAGACAGACCTTCCAGTCTAAGGGGAAGGATGTGATTCCACCTCCAAAGGGGAATCCAGGACGAGCGCGGATTGATGATGATGCCAGGAGGGAGCTGAAGAAGAAGCGGTTGTGCTTCACTTGTCAAGAGCCGTGGGCACCAGGACATAGATGTGCTGCTGGCAAAGCACATTTTATTGAGGTCTTCTCCGAGAGCAGTGGGGAAGAGTATGATGAGGATAATGTGGAGGCAGGAGACAGTCATGCCATGCAGGAACCTTTGCCACCTCCACCGCCAGCAGCAGGTGGTGCATCTTTTGCACCTGCCGGAGGGGCCCTTGCAGCACTACGAGGAGTTCCCAAGTATTTGACGCTACGCGTACGGGGGACAGTACGTGGCCAACGAGTATACAGACAGAGAGCTTCGATGGGTTTTCGGTTTTGGTCCCAGGAGATCAGACCATGATGTGTGCTCGTTATGTTCCAGAGCTATCAATGACGATGGGCACTTACACACTGACTGACCACTTTTCCGTGGTCGATATTCCGAACACCAATGTGATACTGGGTGTTCAGTGGCTTCTCACTCTAGGGAAGGTCACGACAGATTGGAAGACCCTAGAGATGGAGTGGGATGATGAGAAGACAAGGAGGCATGAGAAGATACAGGGTCAGCACACATATCTGCCTCAGACTATTTTGGCTCATCGAATGGAGGCAGTCTTCCGGAAGGGAGACATAGAGTGCACTGTAGAGCTGCGTGCATCAAAGGCAGGGACTACAGGGCAGACGGTACATCCGAAGATATAGTCCATCCTTGACCGGTATGCCATAGTGTTTGGTGAGATTCCGCGGGGACAGCCACCGGACCGGGGGTTTGAGCACACCATCGTACTTGAGCAGGGCATACAGCCAGTGATTACCACCCCTATAAGCACCCTAAGGCCTATCGGGATGAGATTGAGCGGGCTATCCAGGAGTTGCTGGCTCTTGGGCACATTTGGCCGAGCACGAGTCCTTTCGCTTTTTCCTTGGTGTTGGTGAAGGACAGCACATTGAGGATGTGCATTGACTATAGGGACCTGAACAAGAGAACATTGAAGAACAAGTACCCCATACCCAGGATCAACGAGTTGATGGATGAGTTTAGAGGAGCACGGTTCTTCTCAAAGATTGATTTGAGATATGGGTACCATCAGATTCGCATGAGGGAGCAGGACATTCCCAAGACCGCCTTCAGGTGACACTATGGGCACTTTGAGTTCTTGGTGATGCCCTTTGGGCTAACCAACGCCCCCGCCACATTTCAGTCCTGCATGAATCACATCTTTTGCAATCACTTGAGGAAGTTTGTGTTGGTATTCTTTGATGACATTCTCATTTACAGCAAGACTTGGGAGGAGCATCTCCAGCACATTGAGACAGTGTTGCGTATCTTGCAGGAGCAGCAGTTCTATGCCAAACTCTCCAAGTGTGAGTTTGGGTTGACAGAGATGTTGTATTTGAATTTTGGGGCACATCATAGGGGTGGACGAAGTGAGAGTCCACGAGGAGAAGATCAGGGCCATTAGAGAGTGGCCGGAGCCAAGGAATGTGACGAGACTACGGGGGTTCACTGGCATTTGTACTTACTACCAGAAGTTCGTCAAGAGTTTCTCACAGCTCGCTACACCCCTGACAAATTTGACGAGGAAGGGGGCTTTCAATTGGTCGGATACAGCGCAGGGAGCCTTTGACAGGCTCAAGGAGGTTATGAGCAGCTGCCCAGTGCTTGCATTGCCAGATTTCACGCAGCCATTTGTTTTAGAGTGTGACCCATCGGGAGAGGGAATCGGCACAGTATTGATGCAGGGAGGTCACTTTATAGCCTATGAGAGCCAGAAGCTCCTTCCGCACAAGAGGTTGTATTCTATATACGACAAGGAGATGCTAGCCATCATGCATGCATTGGCCAAGTTCCGACTGTATTTCGTGGGTAACAGGTTTAGGGTGAGAACTGATCACAACAGCCTTAGATTCTTTTTGGAGCAGAAGTAGCTACAAGAGAGGCAGCAAAAGTGGATCAGCAACATCCAAGCATATGACCTTGACATTGAGTATGTCAAGGGTAAGAACAACGTGGTAGCAGATGCTCTTTCACGTAGACCAGCCATGTTGTCTCTTATGAGCTTGGACACAGACTGGAGGGCTCAACTCTTAGTAGAGTACTCCAAGGACAGGGTTGCAGGTGGGTTTTAGGATGGGCAAGTGGCGAATGACAAGTACAGGGTGGTCGATGAGATCATCTACTACAGGGATCGGATCTTCTTGACTGAGGGATCTTAGCTCAAGAAGAAGATACTCCAGGCATCACATGATTCACCATTGGCCGACCATCAGGGGTTTACCAAAACCTACAGGGCCATCAGAGAGAGGTTCTCATGGAAGGGCCTCAAGGAGGACGTACTCCAACATATCCGGGAGTGCGACGTTTGCCAGAGGAAGAAGGGGGAGATGAGCCATCCCGCGGGTTTATTGCAGCCTCTTCCCATTCCGAAAGGAAAATGGGAGAGTATTTCGATGGACTTCATCACAGGGTTGCCCATGGTACAAGGCAAGGATTGTATCTTTGTTGTCGTTGACCGGCTGACGAAGTACGCACATTTCTTTGCCATATCCGCACACTACACAGCAGCACAGGTGGCCGAGCTGTTCTTCAGAGAG
This sequence comes from Pinus taeda, assembly GCA_000404065.3. Lineage (NCBI taxonomy): Eukaryota > Viridiplantae > Streptophyta > Pinopsida > Pinales > Pinaceae > Pinus > Pinus taeda. The sequence goes on from APFE030361493.1 coordinate 6,104, forward strand.
GTCTTCAGGCTACATGGTCTTCCTAATACCATCATCAGTGACAGAGACAGCCGTTTCATGGGCGGGTTTTGGCAGGAGCTTTTTCGACTAGTGGGGACGGAGTTGACACCGAGCACCAGTTATCACCCACAAACAGACGGACAAACAGAGATAGTTAACAAGTGGCTGGAGGGCTACTTGCATAACTACGTCGGTGGGCAGTAGAGAGCATGGCTGAAGTGGCTGCATCTAGGGGAGTACTGCTACAACACTACCAATCACATGTCCATTGATATGTCACCATTCTATGCTTTGATTGGGTATCATCCTTTATCTTTTGTTGACATGATGTTTGGTGATAGCAAGACTCTGAGAGCCAATATTTGGATCCAAGAGAGTCAGGATATCCTCCAAGCTCTCAAGGATAACATGACTACAGCGCAGAACCAATAGAAGTTTTATGCTGACAGGGGTCGAGTGGAGAGACAGTTTGAGGTAGGGGAGATGGTCTACCTACGATTACAGCCATACCGACAGTCGTTACTGAAGCAGAAGGGAGCTGAGAAGCTCAAACCCCGCTTTTATAGGCCATACATGGTGATACGCAAAATTGGACAGGTTGCATATGAGTTGGAGCTGCCCCAAGGCAGCAAGATTCATAACGTTTTTCATGTATCATGCCTGAAGAAGGCATTGGGGCAGTAGGTGACAGTGACAGATGAGCTATCACCCATGGATGAGGGGCATTTGGTGTTGCAGCCAGAGGCTATTATTGATACCAGGGAGAGGCAGCTACGGAGCAAGATGGTCCGGGAATTCTTGGTGAGGTGGAAGAATTTGCCGAATGAGGATGCCACTTGGGAGAGTGAGAAAATCTTGCAGCATCCATCACTTCAATTGCTTGAGGACAAGCAACATTTTGCCGGGGGAGACGGTAAATATTCCTGATTAGCCATGGCTAATTGGAATATTCGATTTTGCTTAATTTTTGCCTTCTATAGTTATTTATGAATAAAAAGGTGAGGGAAAGGGGACATGACTCACTTTTAGAATAAAAGTCACTTCCTAGTAGCACAACGTTATGACTTAAAGGGGAGCCAAGGGGGCCAAAAGGAGGGACGCAGAAATGGAGCCCACGCAAACACTTGGAGGGACTGCGCAGTAGGGAAGAAACACGTGGCAAGAGAGGGACTGAGCTGGAGAAGGTGAGCCTTGGGATTAAGAGAGGCAAAGGCTATAAAGGAGAGAGGAGCCTCCTCATTTTGGCATTCAGTTATGTGCATTTGAGCTAGTCACTTCGACTTAGAGCACGCTCGTTGTTTAGCTAGTCTGCAGCACTGTTTAGTGCATTGAGTGTCTCCGTTTGGAGATCTCACCCTTAGCCCCGGGGGAGTTCGAGTGCCTACTCGGGCAAGGTATTTCCATCAACATTTTGGTAGTAGTTTCATTAGCATTTCTAGCAGGAGGATTGAGCATCTTGGAGAACTGCGCAGCACTGAGAGGGATGACGCAGTTCTTTCTGGCAGGAGTTCTGGCTTGAGGGTTTGCAGTAGGATTTGTGCTGGGAGATTGAGCAAGGGATCATCCCTTCCATATTGGAGGGTTTGGCAGAGGTTTCAAGCAGATTTCTGGAGGGTTTCATTTAGTGGCAGCGCAGAGCCTTGAGAGACTGCGCAGAACCCCAAGGGGGTGATTTTCGTGGGTCGGCCATTCCAGGAAAGCTTTCTAGGTTTTTCTGGGTTTCTTGAGTAGAGTCCAATTCCAGAGTTTCAACCTTTTTTGAGGGGAACAGCCCCAAATCCTCATTCGATTTCCAGCAGCTGGGACACAGATCACTATGAGGCCATTCCTTTGCTATTCTGAGTGTATTTCTTCACTTGCCTTGTGCAAGTCGAGGTGCCATCTTTCTGATCACCTCATGTACTCATTTTATTGCTCAGTATAATAAATTGGCTTAGCATTTCTTGCTGCATTTCTTGAGTATTTGCTTACGTTTCATGTATACATTGTTGTTTGTTGCACAATCGTTATTTCATCTCTGTGAGTTTTCCGGCTATTATACCACTTGTACGTTTTTCTGGTTGGGGTTTGCTGGTATTTGAGAAATATTCCTGAGAAGGGATATTACAATGGGCAACCATCTCAAAAACAAATTAAGCCATTTAGAGAGAGTGCAAAAAGACACAATGACATTCTTCTTACATTTGAAAGCAACTACCCCTTATGAAATTATGCTAGCTCCATTGCATTGAAAGCAGCAAAAACGTTGATTTTAAACCACCAAAAAGTGGAGAAAATGGACAACCAAATGCCCAACAAGATTAGCAAGGAGGTCTTGCAATGGATGAATAGCACATGGGAGATCCAAAGCACAAAAATGACTAGAAAGTTGGGACATAAGAGAGGATGTCCTTGTGGCAAAGTAATCTTCCGCCAATTTCTTGAGAACAAACGGCAAAGGAATGGGGAAACAACGACTAATCACAAACATGAACAACAAAAGCATGAAATAGGTATTCACATTAGCTAATTCTTTTTTTCTTTTTCTTTTTTTTAAATTGATTTATTTCTAGAGCCATTGGGCAAAAATCATGGAGGAGTGCCCAACAAACCACCTTTTCGGAGGGGGACACCCAAGAAATCCACCATAAAAGGGGCACATCCCCTTGCATTTCCCTAGGTTTCCCAAAAGGATGTAGTGGGCAAACATTCCCCACAATTTCCTCATCTAGGAAACATGGGAAGCATGGGGACATGCCCCCCACACATGGGAGAACTTCCCCATGTAATGTAATAATACAAAAGAGAGTTAAAAATTCACATGCTTGTTGAAAGTGGAGGAAACGGAAAAGGAAAGGACTTAGCCAACTAGAGAAGGAATAAATGGAAAAAGAAAGGGAAATCCAAAGCAATAAGGGGCTTAACAATTGGAGCATGAGAGCTATGTCATGAGGTTAATCAAATTTGTTGGCTAATATACAAAGCCACATCTCCATTGGCAATTATTTCGCTATATACTAAAAAAGTTGGAAAGCACATCTAGTGACCCTACCTCAACTAAATCATTACCTCACCTTTTTCATTAGGTTGGAGCCTCAAATTAAATGATTTTTCGAAATCTACCTCTACTTATCTATGAGTTATTTGCCTATTTTCATACCTAGTTAAAAGATATTTGAATATGGGATTTAATAAGTTTTCTTATATAGTAAAATAAATATGTGAAATTATATCATTCGAACCTTATTGTAAAATTCAAACTTAATCATTGTCGAACATAGACCATGTGACACAACAAAAAAGAGTTGGATAATCACTTGCAAACATATTATAGGAGGGGCAAATGGAGCAAGAATACGCAAAATAAACAACAATACTACATTGACCAATTTATCCTTGCAAGCAATATCCAGATACAAGGATCCCTGAGAATAAATTTCATAGGAAGAAGAAGAACACACTAGCTCAAACAAGAAGTTCCCACAAATTGAGATCCAACAAAGAAAGGTTGCCCTAAAGAAAAATGGGAAGATAAGATCTACAAAGCATGTAATTTAGTGGGTTTAAGAGATTGTGCAACACTTTCTACTCTAATGTGATGCATACAAACACATCATGCAGAGATCGGGAGTAAAGGATATCAACTGAGTAGTAGCGTTCCCACATGAGTAGCATGAAGATATCACGCAAAGGACCTCAAGGATGAGGAACTTGATGGGCAAATTTCTAAGAACCAATTCCAAGTAGTTGATCCTCTTGGGGGGTCTCTCAAGATAAGAAATTTAGCAGTATAAACAAAAAAGGCTTTCATCCTTTCCCTCATATTTTATTGTATCTTTCTCACATTTGAACTTTCCCTTTTAGTAAGGCATGGCCTACCAAAGATGTCTCTCTATCCCATAGACCAATTGGCCTCATGGATGTTTTGATAACGCAAGGTGATGATGTTCTATAAGACGAAGGTTATTTGAAACACAGAAGAAGAGAGTTCAACAAAACCCTCAAGCAAATTCCAAATGAGTAGACATGTAAAAGGTCAAGAATCTACCCACACACTTAGCGTGATTAATTTGAGTTTTCCTTCTCCAACAATATCAATTTTTTTTGTGCTTTACTCTTAATTCGTGGAAGGTTACACGGACACCACAAATTTGTAACCATTTTGCCTTATAGATCAATTTGGTCTCATAGATTTTTCATAAATCTCTCTTGTTGCCTTGTTTATTATGATATTTGAGCTAAGTACCATTGCCTCTCTTCAAGGATCACAATGTTCACTTGGTCTTCATATACCCCAATCAAAGGTGCTTGCTTTGTTCAATATGGAGGAGATTAACTTTAGACTTTCCATGTTTTTACATCCTTGAACAATAATCACATGGTCAAATGCCCATTAGGCTTTGTCTCTTGGCACACTCCATCTATCCTCCAAGTCAAGCTATTGTAGAGCTTCCAAAAAAACAATGAGTAGAGTTTCCAAAAAAGGGCACTACTATGGTTACTCAAACTCACAACCACTCACGTACTTCTCTTTACTACTAGGAGTTCTTCCTTTGATGCTAAGAGAGGCTAGCCCTAGCTTCCACCTAGGCTCCATTTATACTTCAAGCAAGAACATCTAGAGGCCACCATAAATCACTCTCCAAGCGCTCATCAATACAAGCCATTCTCAAGGAGGGATTATCAAACAAGCACTACAAAGTTACTCCAACTCACAGACTAATCAATGTTGCTTTACTACAAGGAGTTCATCCATGGATGCTAGGAAAGGTTAGTCGTAGCTTCCACCTCAACTCTAATTCTACCCTTGCCCTAAAGCAAGATCATCTAGAGGCCACCATAAATCACACCTTGTTGACACCTAATCATGGGGATTGGGTGAACAGCTGTAAATAATGTAAATAATAAATAATGGAAAAGGAAGAGTCATCGAGAGGTGAAACCCAAGAGTCACTCCCTCATGTATATAACTATGAACAATCTAAATGAATAAACACAGTTCATTTGAGGAGTTACCTTCTGGCCTGACATGGTATCATAGAAGGGTCCATTTTTGGCTTCTCTACCTTTGTAACTCCCTTCTGCCTATGTTCTGCCTATTTTGCAGAACTGACACCTCAGTCATACACATGAGGCCTCTGCCTTCTATTTTCCTGCTATTATGCTCTGCTTTCTGCATCGAATAGTTTGGTGTGCATGTGCATTGTAATGAAGTGAAGGTCGGACTGTGTTGGCTTCCTGCATATGTCGATGTTGAACCTCCCTCCATTATGTTAAGCGCACTACGAGCCCCACTGTATACAAAATACTTGTTGATATTATAAATACATTTGAGGCATCACTGCGGGGTTTGACAAGATGTGTTGAGACGTTTTGTATTTGAAAGGCCGGATCATTTCAAGCTTCGTCCCTTGTGCTTCATGAGAAACTCCAGTACGATGGGCATGCAAATCACCAGCTAAAATTTGTGACGAGGAATATTAAGTCCAGTCATTCTGTGGTTGAATGTATATTAGAGTTGCGATTTGCAGGCCCGCGCGAGAGAGTTCTGCAGCGGCCACCCCTCCATAAGTTCTTGCGCAGTATTTTGTCAGTGTTGGGAGCAATTTGGTATCAGCACTGCAAGCAATTTGGTTCCCATCGCTCCCTATGCCTCCCCACTATAAGTCTGTCGTCGTTGTTGCACCACTCTCTGTGGCTCCTCTACTTCAGACTCCCATTGCACCACTCTTTGTGCCTCCTCTGCTTCAGACTCCCATTGCACCACTCTCTATGGCTCCTCTGCTTCAGAGTCCCGTTGCACCACCCTCTGTTGTCGTGGCGCCCATTGTGGTGGCCGACCCATAACATATAAACCACACTCCCCCAGTCGACAACTCTACACAGTCTAGGTCAATACATCGAGCCCAGGTTCATATAACCATACCTCCCCATACCACCATACTTGAGTTTATTCCATACTCGCTCCCACCACTTTTTAATATTGTGTTTTATATAGCACTGTGTGGCTCCCACCGCCTCCCTCATATAATACCTCTACTATATTTATATTAGATTTGTAATTTTTTTTTACAAAACTACCACTGAAAGTGTTATTTCTTACAACATATTGGCAGCAAAAGTATATTTTTTGACAATACACAAATTTTACAATGCATTCATTGATATCTATTGTGGGAGTGGTTCTCATCGAGAAGGAGAACTATCCAGAATGGTCACGGAAGATCAAACACACTCTCATTTTTAATGACCTATGGAAAGGAGTTTGTGTTGGAGAATGAGAAAAAGAACCAGAAAAGCCTACGTCAGACAAGGAATTCACCATTTGGGAAAACAAGAACAGCAAGGCTTATGCCTTGATTGCAGCATTTGTAAATGAAGAGGTGAGTCGCCATATTTTGCCATTTTCAAATGCTTTTGAAGCCTTACAAAAATTGAAGGAACCCTATGATTCACACTCTACACTTGAAATTGTTCAACTCATGATTAAATTGTTCAGCCTTGAATTACAAAATGATGGTCCTCTTGCTCTTGCATCAAACGTAAAATCTATTATGCATGATATCAAAGTCACTAGTGTTGAACTAGACATTCCTCTGATAGCTTTTGTCAAGGCATTTTATTCCACTTATTCAAATTATCTTGAGTCGTTGCAAGCAAATAGAAACCTCAAAGAAATTACCTTTGACTCCCTTGTGAATAAATTTGCTAAGAGAGAGAAAGTTTTTGGGAAGAAGACAGCGCCTCAGTCTTCTGAAGAAGTTGTGTGTCTTGCACATAGAGAGAAGAATCTTGCTCAAGATTCTTTCAGAGGAAGAGGTGGTCGAAGAGCACGAGGAAGAAGAAATTTCAAAGGCAGGGGGGCAAACACTCTCAAGGAGAAAAGTCAAATTTGCATTGCATATGTTGCAATAGAGATGGATCACATGATGCATCCACATGCAAGTTGCCTTGGGACAGAATTGAGCAAGAAAGAAATCAACCCAAAGGTAAAACTAATGAGAAAGAGAAAGGTAAAGCACTTGAATCAACTCACTATGTTGTGGCACATTGTAATATTGGAGTAAATGAAGACTTGTTTAATGCTTCACTTGCTTCTTGGAAAAATGATTCGTTGCTTGATTCACGAGCAACTTGCCACATGACTTTTCAAAGAAATTTTTTTGAAGAATTTACTGACAATGTTGATGGAGCAATGTACTTTGCAGACAAATCAAAACTCAAGCCATTAGGGCTTGGCACAATCAGGCTCAAATTGCCTGGTCTTCCAAACTTTCTTCTGCATGATATTTTATATCTCCCACAGCTAAGGAGAAACTTGTTGTCCTTGGTCCACATCTGCCAGCAAGGACACTCCATTCATATGTTTGATGGCAATGTTGAGGTGAGAAAAGCATCAGATCACTCACTTGTCATGACGGGATAGAAGAAAAAAGGCTTCTCAAGCTGCAAGGTACCTCTGTTCATACACAAAATTTCTCATACAATTCTCATTATGATGAAGGTATATTTCCATCAAGTTTATTATGGCATGCTAGATTTGGACACTTGAACTATGACAGCCTTCGCTTGTTGAAGAAAAATGGTGTTACCACTTTGCCTACAATTCCTAGGAAACTTAAGCAATGTGATGCTTGCATTCTAGGAAAGCATAGAAAACAGTTTTTTTTATTCACATTCACATAGAAAACTTGAACTCATTCATTCATATTTGTGGTCCAATGCCTGTTCCTTCTGCAAATGGAAATAAATATATGATGACATTTATTGATGACTACACCAGAATGTGTTGGGTTTATTTATTGAAGAACAAATTTGATGTTTTTCAAACATTCAAGAACTTTCATACATGGATTGAAAATGCTGCACAATCTCATATTGGCTCTATTCGCACTGATAATGGAAAAGAATACACTTCAAATGAATTTGAAAACTATCTTTGCCAACATGGGATCAAACATCAAACAACTATGCCTTATAATCCCCAACATAACAGAGTCGCTGAAAGAATGAATAGGACAATCTTAAATATGGTACGCTCCATGATGTTTTTCAAGAATGTAAAATTGATGTTTTGGGTTGATATAGTCCTATGCCTTATAATCCCCAACAGAACGGAGTAGCTAAAAGAATGAATAGGACAATCTTGAATATGGTACGCTCCATGACGTTTTTCAAAAATGTAAAATTGATGTTTTGGGTTGATGCAGTTCTATGTGTTGTATATGTAAAGAATAGATGTCCATCTAATGCTATTAGAAACAAGACTCCT
>APFE030361497.1:0-13211 GCA_000404065.3 Pinus taeda
GGGGGTGAATCCGTATTTCTTTTTAATTGTTCTTTTTATCACCAAAACATGTATATATGGAACACATAAATAGATAGCTAGAATAAATGCTTTTATTAACACAAACAGTGCAATGAAATAGATACAATATATAAATAGTTGCAATCAGTTACCAAGCACCAACTTGGACTTTAGTGAGGCTCCAACCTCCAGAGCACCAACTCTATTTTGCCAAGGCAATAGTTCTGCACTTAGGAGCACCAACTCCCAAGGATTCCAATCCTTTTAGTTTTGAGGCTCCAATCTATGGGCTCCAACCCTAACTTGGTATAATTTTTTTTTGTTGTAGTTCTCTGCTCCCAAGCCTGCTGAGCTTCTACTTCACTCTTGTTCTCCTGCTTCTCTTACCTCTCTTGCCTCTGCCTGAACTTCAGCTTCCTCTCGCTCTGATTATATGCACTACTTAAAACCTTTCCTTGTTTTTCCTGTTTTATATGTTATTGATGCCTTTGACTGTTGGTTTTCATGTTCCACTGGCTCTTCGGCTTCCTCTGTGCAAGCTTGTCCTTTGGCTTCCCTCTTCTTCATCGCTTTGGCTTCCTCTGCACTAACTGGTCCTTTGGCTTCCCAGCTTTTCAGATTCCTCAGTCTCTTCATGCTCACCAACACTCCTGGGACACGTTGATTTAACGGCGAGGACCGAAATACACAGAGAAAGCTGCCATGTCACCACCACCATCGCAATCAGCATCATTCGGGCCTTCTGAACTATCGAGAGTGTTTCTTATGAATTTTGGCCTTCAAAACCCCACGCAATATAGATATTCAAATACACAAGAATATATGAAAAAAACGACCGAAACGCTAAAGGCCGAACATAAAATTTATTACGCGCGCATTTATAACTTTATCGGGTCTGCTACATATATCGCAATCGACAGTCGCAGCTTCCTGATGGTCGATGGCTGATTCACCTATAGATGCGATATGATATTAAGCCAAATTGTAATGTTGCAACAGGTCCACAACATATATTGCAATCGGCGCTTTCAAGGGTAACACCCCTTTGTATTATTGCGATGGGCGGATGTGATATAACATTAAACCATTGCATAATGTTGTTGTCGGGTCCGCACATATATGTTGCTGTCGGGGATTTTGGGTAGTGGCTCGATGTAGAACCCGCCGATTACAATATCGCTGATATTATATATATATATATATATATTATATATATATATATATATATTAATATAGATATTTTCCACCTCTGTACTCCGATATATATATCTTTTCCGCCTCCGATAATGTATATCGATATATCTATGTTTTCCACCTTCGATAGTGTAAATTGCCTTTATGTATAGGTTTTCGATATAACTATGTCTTCCACCTCTGATAGTGTAAATTACCTTTATGTATAGGTTTTTGATATAACTATGTCTTTTGCCTCCGATAGTGTAAACTGCATATATATGTTATATGTTGTTCCGCCTATATTTGCATGCATATATGGCCTCCGATAGTGTATTTGCATGCATATAACTCTTTTGTGGCATATATTGCTCCCGATAGTGTATTCCGCCTCCTATAACTCTTTTGTGGCATATATTTCTCCTGATAGTGTATTCCGCCTCCTATAACTCTTTTGTGGCATATATTGATCCCGATAGTGTATTCTTTGACATTCTTTGCTCTGATAGCTCCCGATAGTGTATTCTTTGGCATCCATTGCTCCGATAGTGTATTATTTGACATACTTTGCTCTGATAGCTCCTGATAGTGTATTCTTTGGCATCCATTTCTCCGATAGTGTATTATTTGGCATCCATTGCTCCGATAGCTCTCCGATAACTCTATTTTTTTCCTCTGATGGCTCTGTTTGCTTCCTCTGGCTCCTCGAATATTGCCATATTGACATCAATGACAATCTATGTCAACAATCTCCCCCTTTGTTATTGATGGAAATATTCTTCTTCTCTCCCCCTTTGACATCAATGGCAAAGGAATGCATACAGACTCCCCTTGTCGACCTACTCCCCTTGTAGAAATGCTCCCCCTGTCCTACACCATCTTTATGAATGAACTTGAGTGATTCTAAAGAGATAACCCCCATATTTTGACAAAGATGTTCAAATGCTTCTCGAGGAAGAGGTTTTGTGAAAATATCAGCTATCTGCTCCTTAGTATTGATATATTCCAAGATGATGTTTTGTTCAGCTACTTGTTCACGAAGGAAATGATACTTGATTGGTATATGTTTGGTCTTTGAGTGCATCACTGGATTTTTCCTGAGACTGATAGCACTTGTGTTATCACAATAGATCGTAATTGGTTGATCTGCACCTATGTTGACATCTTTTAGAGCTTCCTTCATCCATTGTATCTGAGTACAATAGTTTACAGTAGCTATATACTCGGCTTCGACTATGGATAATGATATAGATGTTTGTTTTTTGCTAAGCCAAGATACTAAATAGTCTCCCAGGAAGAATGCATTTCCATTAGTAATTTTTCGATCATCTACACTTCCAGGCCAATCAGCATCGGCGTATGTAGTTACAATCAATGTTGAGCTCTTAGGGTACCAAAGACCGAAATCAGGAGTTCCTTTCAGATATCTGAGAATTCTTTTTATAGCTAAAAAATGGGATTGTTTAGGAGGAAATTGAAATCTTCCCACCATTCCTACTGCCTGCATTATGTCGAGTCTCATAGCAGTTAAGTACAAAAGGGCTCCAATTACTGACCTATAATGAGTTGCATCTACTGGAGGGGAGTCATCATTTTTGCTCAATTTGCAATTTGTGGTCATAGGTGTGCTCATGGGTGCACAATCTTCCATTCCATATCTTTTAAGCATGTCTTTAAGATATTTTGCTTGAGATATAAACAATCCTGCTCTGGTTTGAGATACTTATAGTCCAAGCAAGTGAGATAACTCTCCTATCATCGACATCTCAAACTCTTTTGACATGTTTTGAGAAAATTCATGGCTTATCTCATTATTATTGCTAGCAAAAATCAGATCATCAACATAAATAAGTGTGACTAGTAAATTACCTCCATCCGTATTTATGTAGAGATTACTTCCTGCCACTCCATTCTTGAAGCCTTGTTGTTGTAGATAGTGATCCAATATTGCATACCAAGCTCTGGGAGCTTGTTGCAACCCATATAATGTCTTTTTCAACTTACAGACTAAGTCTTTTTCTTCTGTTAGATCAAACCCTTCTGGTTGCTCCATGTAGACTTCTTCCTTGAGTTCCCCATTTAGAAGTGTTGATTTTACATCCATTTGATAGATTTTGAATCCTTTTGAGCAAGCAAATGCCAAGAACATCCTGATAGCTTCCATATGAGCTACTGGTGCAAATGTTTCTTCAAAATCAATTCCTTCAATTTGTGAATAGCCTTTGCAAACAAGCCTTGCCTTCTTTCTGATGATTTTTCCTTCTTCATTCTCTCTTTTTTTGAATACCCACTTGGTTCCTATAATGTTTTTGTCCTTTGGACGAGGTACCAGCTCCCATTTCTCATTCTTCTCAATTTGGGACATTTCTTCTTCCATGGATTTTACCCAATGAGGATCCTTACTTGCTTGAGTATATGTTTATGGTTTTATCATGGATAGAAGAGAAATATCGTTTTTCTTTGGTGTATTTATCATCCTTCTTCGGGTTTGCATCCCTTCATCTCTATTGCCAATAATCTGCTCTTCTGGATGATATTTCTGGAGAAACTTCATCTTTGAAGGGGTATGAGGTGGTTCTTTTTCCTCTTGTTCTTCTTCCTGATCTATTTCTTCTTTTTCTGGTTCTTCTTCTTCAGTGAAAGGATCAACTTCATGTTCTTCAATTTCTTCTTCTAGAAGGTCTTCATTAATCTTTACATCAATGCTTTCCACTATTTTCCTTAGTCGATTATTGTAGCACTTGTAGGCTTTGCTCCATGTAGAGTATCCAAGGAAGATCCCTTCATCAACCCAAGAATCAAACTTTCCTGGTGAGCCATCATTGATTTTTATGAAGCACTTGCTTCCAAAGATCTTGAAGTACTTTACTGAAGCAGGTCTTCCTTTCCATAGTTCATAAGGATTTTTTTCACTATTTGGTCTTAATTTAGTTCGATTCAAGGTATAGACAGTTGTCCCGACTACTTCCTTTCAGAATTTTGGTTGCAAATCTGCTGCTAATAACATTGTTATTGCCATTTCTTGAATTGTTCTATTTATTCTTTCAACTACCCCATTTTGTTAAGGTGTTCTGGCAGTAGAGAATTCTCTTTTAATTCCATGTGTTTTGTAGAATTCATTAAATTCTTTTGATGTGAATTCTCCCCCTCTACATGTTCTGAGGAACTTAATCTTTGATTCCTTTTCATTTTCTACAAGAGCTTTAATATTCTTAAAACACTCAAATGCTTCAGATTTATATTTTATAAAATATATCCACAACATTCTAGTATAGTCATCAACAAATAAAACAAAGTACCTTTCTCCTTGGAGTGCCTGATTTCTAGTTGGTCCACATAAATCAGCATGAATGATCTCCAAAGGCTTTAATGTAGAGAACTCCTTGGTCTTGTGGTTGGTTTTGGTTTGCTTTCCATGTTGACATGGACCACATACTCCTTGATTTGGTTTGAATAGCTTTTGGATGTCTCGTACAACTTTAATCTTGTTGATATTGATCAAGTTCTCGAAGCTTGTATGTCCAAGTCGCTTGTGCCATAGCCAACTTTCATATGTTTGACTTAAGTAGAATTTATCTTCTTGAATCTTGTTTAGAATGTAAATGTTGTATGGAGTTCTAACCACTTTTTCCAGAAGTTCCCCTGAGGAAGAGTTCCTTATTTCACAGTCTTTGATGCTAAAGACAACATTATGTCCTTGATCAGAGATTTGACTAACACTCAAGAGGTTGTGTTTGAGCCCGTTTACTAGCAGAGCATTTTGGGCTTTTCCTTTTCCATTGATAAGAGTAACAGTTCACTTTCTAGCAATTCTCGTAGATCCACTTCCAAAAGATACATTTCCTTCCTTTTTCGCTCAATGAGACAAACTTCCTTTTGTCCCCTGTCATGAGTCTGGAGCACCGACTATCCACAAACAAATGATTCTCATTATTTTAAGCATATAGAGCCAGGCCACATTTATTCATGGTGGGATTCTCACTACTTTCTTTTCCTCTTTTGAGTGGGCAATTTTGTTCATAGTGTCCATTATTGTAGCATAATGAGAAAATCAAATCAAATTTGGTCAAGGGATCAAACAAAATGAAGGTTTTGATTTGTCCCTACCTTTTGGGGCCATATGGTTTGATTATTTGACCCTTTAGCTTTGTTGTTTTACTCTTGCGAGCCATGCAATGTCTGGCTTGATGACCAAAGTTTTTACAATGAAAACAATGTCCAAGAAAGATAGTTTTGTACCTGTTGTAGTAGCCACGATTTGAGTCAACTTCCTTACTTGGAATTACTCCCACTTCATTCTTTGGATTTGATATGGGCCTTTGATGGAATACCGGTTTGTATCTGCTGTAATATCCATGATTCGAATCCACATTCTTCTTTGGAGTTATTTTCTCTTCATTCTTTGGATCTGGGATGCACCTTTGATGACATACTTTTTCTTCTTTTGGGTTGCTGGAAAGTGCATCGACATAGCTTTTCGCACTATTCTTAGTGCTTGATGATTCTCTTTCAAACCTATTCCAGACTTGTCATGTTGAGGTTTTTTACTTTTCAGGATAGTCTTAAGTATTTGAGAGCTTTTCCAATCCTTTTTAACTTGCTCCAATTCCTTCCTCAAAGATGCTATTTCGGCTTCACGTTCTTCACAAGTCTCTTCTTTTTCTTTTAGCTTTGTTTCCAAGATATCTTCTCTTCTTCTTGTTTCCTCGTTTTCTACCTTGAGAGAAATGATTTTATTATGTAATTTCTCATTTTCTTCAATGGCACTTATTAACAGTTCATCTACATTTCCTTCTAGCCCGGAGTCATCATCATTTGTGAATGCCATGAATAATGTTTCTTGGCTTTCATCATGGTCACTTTCCTGATCTGATTTATTTTTGATGAAAAAATTCATCCTCATCAGACTCATCTTGCTTAGAGAAGAAGTTCTTCTTATTGATCCCTTTCTTTTTGTATACCATTCTTTTAGAATTTCCTTCATCATCACTATCATGTTTATGAAGACATTTTGCAGCATAATGACCTATTTTTCCACATTTGAAATAGATAAGAGGGTACTTACCTTTTAGCCTAGATCCTTTCTTTAGATTTCGTACAAATTGAGCCAATTCGGATTCCACATCAGATTCATCACTACAACCATTCCTTTCTTTCCCCTTCTTTGATTTTGAAGCCTTGCATGCTACATCTTTGGAGCTTGGGCCACCCTTTCTCATCTCATAGGCAGTGAGGATTCCATGGAGCTCATCCATCTTGAGAGTATCTAGATCCTTTGCTTCTTCTATGGTGCTTATTTTGGAGTCAAATCTGTCTAGAAGAGATCTTAAGACCTTTTGAACAATGGTACTTTCTTCAATATTTTCGTCCAATCCTTTAAGAGAGTTGACCACTTTAGCTACTCAGAGAAAGTATGATGCAATATCTTCTTCATCTTCCATTTTCATACTTTCAAATTGCCTTCTATGAGTTTGAAGCTTTTCCTTCTTGACTTTTGAGTCTCCATCGTATAAGCCAATTAGCTTATCCCACATTTCTTTGGTAGAGTTACAATTCATGACTTTTGTAAACTCAAAATCAGTGATTCCACTAGTGATGGAGTTCAAGGCTTTTTCATTTGCAATGTAGGCTTTCCTCTCATCTTGATCTGTTGGAAGAGTGGGAGGAATTTGGTACTAATTTAGAACAAAATGCCAGACTTCATGTCCAAAGGACATTAAGTAGTAGGTCATTCTCTTTTTCCAGAAACCAAAGTTGGTGTCGTCAAACAGAGGATGTTTTCCTGAAGCTTTGTGATTTCTCATCATGAATACGAATCGTTCTTCAAGATGTTAGGCTAATATGAAGAATCCCACTCTGATACCAATTGTTGGAAATACTGAGGGGGGGGGTGAATCAATATTTCTTTTTAATTGTTCTTTTTATCACCAAAACATGTATATATGGAACACAAAAATAGATAGCTGGAATAAATGCTTTTATTAACACAAACAGTGCAATGAAATAGATACAATATATAAATAGTTGCAATCAGTTGCCAAGCACCAACTTGGACTTTAGTGAAGCTCCAACCTCCAGAGCAAAAACTCTATTTTGCCAAGGCAATAGTTCTGCACTTAGGAGCACCAACTCCCAAGGATTCCAATTTTTTCAGTTTTGAGGCTCCAACCCTAACCTGATATAAATTGTTTTTGTTGTAGTTCTCTGCTCCCAAGCCTGCTGAGCTTCTGCTTCACTCCTGTTCTCCTACTTCTCCTGCATCTCTTGCCTCTGCCTGAACTTTGGCTTCCTCTCGCTCTGATTATATGCACTACTTAAAACCTTTCCATGTTTTTCTTGTTTTATATGTTCCTGATGCCTCTAGCTGTTGGTCTCCACATTCCACTAGCTCTTTGGCTTCCTCAATGCTCGCTTCAACTTCCTTTGTGTTGGCTTGTCCTTTGGATTCCCTCTTATTCATCGCTTTGACTTCCTCTGCGCTGGCTGGTCCTTCAGCTTCCCGACTTTTCTGCTTCCTTAGTATCTTCATGCTCACCAACACTCTTGGGACACGTTGATTTAACAACGAGGACCGAAATACACAAAGAAAGCTGCCATGTCACCACCACCATTGGAATCAACATCATTCAGGCCTTCTGAACTATCGAGAGAATTTCTTATGCATTTTGGCCTTCAAAACCCTGCACGATACAGATATTCAAATACACGGGAATATATGAAAAACCGACCGAAACGCTAAAGGCCTGACTTCAATTTTATTACGCCTACATTTATATCTTTATCAGGTCCACTACATATATCACAATTGGCAGTCGTAGCTTCTCGATGGCCGATGGCCGATTCACCTACAGATGCAATATGATATTAAGCCAAATTGTAATGTTGCACTGGGTCCGCAACATATATTGCAATCGGTGCTTTCAGGGGTGACACCCCTTTGTAATATTGCGATGGTCAGATGTGAAGTAACATTAAACCATTGCATAATGTTGTCGTCGGGTCCGCACATATATGTCGTTGTCGGGGATTTTGGGTAGTGGCTCGATGTAGAACCCGCCGATTACAATATCGCCGATATATATATATATATATATTCCGCCTCTGTACTCTAATATACATATATTTTCTGCCTCCGATAGTTTATATCTATATACCTATGTTTTCCACCTCCGATAGTGTAAATTGCCTTTATGTATAGGTTTTCGATATAACTATGTCTTCCACCTCTGATAATGTAAATTGGCTTTATGTATAGGTTTTCGATATAACTATGTCTTCTGCCTCTAATAGTGTAAATTGCATATATATGTTATATGTTGTTCCACCTGTATTTGCATGCATATATGGCCTCCGATAGTGTATTTGCATGTATATAACTCTTTTGTGGCATATATTGCTCTCGATAGTGTATTCCGCCTCCTATAACTCTTTTGTGGAATATATTGCTCCCGATAGTGTATTCTTTGACATACTTTTCTTTGATAGCTCCCGATAGTGTATTCTTTGGCATCCATTGCTCCGATAGTGTATTCTTTGACATAATTTGCTCCAATAGCTCCCGATAGTGTATTCTTTGGCATCCATTGCTCTGATAGCTCTATTTTTCTCCTTCGATGGCTCTGTTTGCTTCCTTTGGCTCCTCGAATATTGCCATATTGACATCAATGACAATCTATGTCAATACCCATTTCTTTCGAAAGTTGTCCAATGAAAGTAAAGTATTTACACAAAGCTATTTATGAGAAGGAAATGTTGGCAATACTACATGCACTTAAGAAATGGCTTCCCTACCTAACGGTAAGACACTTCAAGGTAAAAAAGGATCACGATAGTCTTAAATACTTTTTAGAACAAATATTATCTTCAGAAGAGCAACAAAAATGGGTCACAAAGATGTTGGGTTATGACTTTGAAATCATCTACAAAAAAGGGAAGCAAAATGTTGTGTCAGATGCACTCTCAAGAAAGAATGAGGATGTGGAAGCATTGCTTTGAGCCATTTCTGTTATCCAACCAGATTGGATAACTGAAGTAAGGGATGAATGGAAGAATGAAAAAGAAGTGTGGGCACTCATTCAAAAGTTGCAACAAGATCCTAGTACATATGATACATTTAGCTAGAAAAATGATTTGTTATGGTACAATCATTTCTTATACCTATGTAAGAATTACCAACTCAAAAAAAATATTCTTATGGAATTGCACACCTCTCCCTTAGGAGGGAATCATGATTTTTAAAAACTTACCACAGGGTTAAGAAGGAATTTTTTTGGGATGGCCTTAAATCAAATATTCAAAATTTTGTGGCGGAATATTTGGTTTTCCAACAAAATAAAGATGAAACAATTAAGACCCCAGGTCTATTAAGGCCTTTATCCATTCCAATCCAACGTTGGGAGAAGGTTTCATTAGATTTTATCACAGGTTTACCCAAGTCCAAAGGAAAGAGTGTCATCATGATGGTAGTTGACAGACTTACCAAGTATGCACACTTTTGTGCATTATCTCATCCATTTAAAGCCAGTACAGTTTCTACTGCATTTATGGAAACAATTCATAAGCTACATGGAAACCCAAAGATTATTGTAAGCGACAAAGATCCCATTTTCACTGGAATTTTTTGGAGAAAATTATTTTTTTGTCTTGGTACTCAGTTACCTCATAGTTCATCTTATCATCCCCAATCTGATGGGAAAACTGAGATAGTAAACAAATTTTTGGAAGGATATCTTCATTGCTTTGTATCTGATAAACAAACACAATGGGTCAAATGGGTGCCTCTGGCTTAATGGTGGTATAACACTTCCTTCCATACTGCAGCAAAAATGACCCCATTTATGGCACTTTATGGATATCATCCATCGTCCATCACATCATATTGAAGAGAAAAATCTAAGGTCCAAGAAGTGGAAGATCACATCAAGGATCAACAACAAGTTCTCCAACTCTTAAAGGATAACCTCACTTTGGTACAGAATAGAATGAAATAACAGGAAGATCAACATCGCAGTGAAAGAAGTTTTGATGTAGGTGACTGGGTATTCCTATGGCTACAACCATATAAACAAATGTCCCTCAAGAAAGCTATGAAGGATAATAAATTATCACAAAATTAATATGGTCCACATAATGTGTTGCAAAATATTGGTACTATGGCATACAAATTGGAGCTTCCTCTAGCTTCCAGAGTGCACCCAATTTTCCATGTTTCATGCTTAAAGAATGTTATAGGTGACAAGCTCACAGTTCAAACAATATTTCTAGAACGTGGCGGGGAAGGAAAAATCATATTGGAACCTTAAGCAATCACAGAAGCAAGAATTCGACAACTACAAAATTGATCAAATTCGGAGTATCTCATCAAGTGGAAGAACTTACCCATTGAAGATTCCACATGGGAGGATGAGAATTTTATACAGAAGCATATAGAACTACTCAAGCATTGAGGACAACAATTTTTTGAAGGAGAGGGACATGTTAGGTCCCTATAATTCTAGTGATTTCCCCATTACTATTTTCATTGTAGCCCTTATTGTTATTGTTGTGCCCCTATTGTCCTGATATTGTTATTATTGTGCCCCATAGAAGCCCACTATTGTTATTGTTGTGCCCTTATATTATTATTGTTATGTCATCTTTGACTACATTGTGACCCCTTAGACTCCTATATATAGAAAGGAGGTTTTTTCATTTGTATCATCCAATAATTGTTCATTTTTGTAATGTAAAGGAGGTTGCACCCTCGAAGAGGCTGATTCTAAAGTCGTTGATCTATCTTTTCTATATTTTTGTGAGTTGGTTTCATAACAATGATATCATCCATATATACCACTAAAAACTTATCTTGCTCCCCTACAAAAGATATATCCATAGCTCTCTGAAACGTGGCCCCTGCATTAATAAAATCAAAAGGCATGCAAGCATACATGAATGTTCCCCACGGGGTAGTGAAAGCAGTCTTTTTCTAATCATCGGGGTCGACTGCCACTCTGTTGTAACCAAAGAACCCATCCATCATGGACATTTTGACTAAGCCAAACACCTTCCGCAATATGTAATCCATCTTAGGTAGTGGGTAGTTGTCTTTTAATGATGCCATGTTAAGGTTCTGGAAATCTACAAATAGCTTTATTTCTCCATTCTTTTTCCGGACTGGGACTAAGTTGGCCACCCACTTCGAGTACCTTAAAGGCACTATGATTTTAGCCTATAGAAGTTTCCTCACTTCTTTTTCAATGAAGGGGAGTAAGAGTGGATCTTCTTGTGCTTCTGCTTACATGGTCTTATTCCACTCTTGAAAGGAATCTTATGTTGTATGACGTTAGTATCAAATGTGTTTAAATCCTCATAAGACCAAGAAAAAACATCCTTGTAGATTTTGAAGAGGTTTAAATTCCTTTATTTATATTGCAAGGGTATTCCTTTTGATAGTCTAACCATCTGGGGTTCATCCTCTCAGACAATATTACAATCTTCTACTTGTTCATCCATCTCTGGAGCCAATGGTATGGAGTATTACAGATCCATTTGGGCACGTCAATCCCATCATCCAGATCAGTGTTTTAGGTTTCATCAAACCCTAATTTCAGTTGCTACATGCCCTAAACAAGTCACCCCTTTGAATGCCTCCTTCCCAGCCAGTTGCATGACATGAAGACATCCTAAAATGACCTCTAGAGGGACCATCGCAAGTAGTCCCATGTAAGGGTGCGTTGCAGAGTAGTTAAGTCCATGCTAGGGTGCTCTGCAAAGAACTTAGGCTTCCTTTCACCTGCGCTGGGCGATTTTGAGCAAAATTCACATAGGGTTTGGGGAATATTCTTATCTTTTGGAGTCATATAGAAGGTTCCCTCACTTATCAACTCCTATGAGCTCAAAAATGGATGAGGTATGAGTTAAGATGCATCCTATCCTCTCATCCCTTCCTCCATGGAACTAATTCTAAGTATGGAAGGCCATTCAATGCCACCATTTATGACAAAACCTCCTTCATCTCCCTATAAATTGACCACTCATCTAAGCGATCAGGGGCTAGATTATGTTGAATTGTAAGGAGATAATGTTGCTATGAGATTTGGCTTTGAAGCAAGTATTGTAATGCTACAAGTTTGTCATTCTTTTGAGGTGATGTGGATGGGATCCAAGCTGGAGGAATGACTTTGAATCAGACACAAATGGTTGTAATTCCTTCTTCTATTCAATAAAGTGTTTGAACCTTTCTCCCATATGTTTGTATTGTTTTATAATGCTTATGTGTGAAATGTATCTTATTCCATTCACTTATATTCAATAGATATTTTGCTTTGATCGATTCTTTGTTTTCTATTGTATTTACAGGTACTTCTCAAGCGTATTAAGTACGGGAAGGAGTGATAGGATCGATACAAAGGAGATGAGAGGAAAGCGTAACTACAAGTAGGTCTTCTCATCTTTTCATATTATCTATTGCTTATAGGGAAAGCCTAAAATAATTTAAATTGTTGTTCTAGATATGGCTACTTATCTAGGGAATTAGTATTTATCCGTAGATACCAAATTCTCCAAAACAAATTGGAAACTCTGCTGGGGAACTATCACCTTTCCTAGTAGCTTATCCACCTCCTAGGACATTCTTGTAGACCCCACTTGTGTTCATTGAATGTATTTCAGCGCTTTTGCATTGGATTTTGGTCAAAGATTAAGGTTAGATGACTCTTGAGTGGCCTCTCAGAAATTAGCGCAGGCTTGGTCAGGGGACATTGCTCTACAGAGCACCATTGAGTGAGAGACAGTGCTCTGCAGCACAGTTAGGCCCTCTTTGACCTGCGTTGATCCACCTTAGGGAAAATTTTCACCTTTGGAATGTGTTTTTGCCAACTTTTCTCTGTTTGTTTGTTTGCTAATTGATCAATTTTTGTTTGAATAATTCAGAAATAACAAACCACAGAGGTCTTAAATCCAGAATTTTTGTTATGTCTCAGAGAACAAGTTTCTATCTCCTTGTCTAGCCCTACTTTGACTTGATTGATTAATGTTTCTTAAATGTCTTCTTTGTCATT